>CAEMYA010000092.1:7988973-8023996 GCA_903131615.1 Diplodus sargus
CCATGGGCGGCTACCGAGAGAGCTTCAGCAGCATCCTGTCTTTTGGATGCGCTGAAGTTTACCAGCAGGGGACTCTGGGGAAAGACATCCACATATCAGACGTCCCCCTGCTGGCTCGCAGGAAACTCTGCCGCATGCTGGACCCCCCTGACGCTCTGGGGAAAGACTGGTGCCTACTAGCCATGAACCTCGGCCTCACGGAATTGGTGGCAAAACACAGCAACGGGACTCCCAACGGCACACCTCAGCTGAACACAGACCCAGACTCGCAGCAGGCCGCGCTGCAGCCCAGCCCGACAGCGGCGCTGCTGCAGGAGTGGAGCGGGCGAGCTGACAGCACAGTGGGTGTGCTGATGGCCAAACTGAGGGAGCTAGGCCGCCGAGACGCCGCCGACTTCCTGCTCAAAGCTTCTCCTGTTTTCAGGGTCAACATGGAAGCGGTGGTAGGGGCTGCCAACGGCTACCCCCCCACCTGCAACGGTGGCACATCGTACAACTCCATCAGCTCCGTGATATCCCGCTGAACAGAACAGGTTCGGCTTTCTGTCCTCGCCAAACGCCACCTAGATGTGACATTTCCCCTGAAACAGGACAGTCACAGACTGGTGTGTGAATGAACATGAAGTGCAATCGTTACAAGAGTCCAGCTGCTCGTTCCTCGACCTCTCCATTAAGTTGGCATATGAACCAGATGTTGTGTTTGTGCTCTCCACACCTGTTCAGCTGAGCTTTCCCTCCACGATGAATGTTGTGAAAGAGCCGCTTGTCCTGAGCTCCAAAGAGGAATCCAGTGCTTTTTTATTCTGTTCTTAATCTTGTTGTGCTGCTTTTTAAAATCCCTCCTTAATCTACTGCAAGTCGCACTCATCTTACAGCTAAAAGACAGGAAGTTTAAAAAGATGGTTGCCTCATGATTGGACCTTTTTCTCACCCATCCTCAAGTGAAAAACTGAGGGCTTATTAGCGAACGTGTCGGAGGCTGCCATCTTTACTCACCCCAGCCATCACAGTTACAATATTCTCTTCCCTCCTTGCTTCTGTTTTACTGATGTGACATTTGACCATTCAGCTTGATGTTTGAGAAAAATTGAGAGCATTTTTCAGAGTGCCTTTGTGGCCTTCTACCTCCCTAAAAAGCACAAATAGTCTTGTTGTTATAAAAACAGTAGTTCTTTGCAACTGAAGAACTGTGCCTTGTTGACGCTATCAGCAAAATGATATTTCAATCAAGTCTATTGAGGAAAACGCCATCATATGTGTAAGACAAGTAAAAAAGAAAACGGAGAAGAAAAGCTAAGGCTCGGCTCATGTAACAATTTTTTTAATAATTAAATATTACTGGAAAATAAACAAACACAAAGATGAAACCAGAGATTTATTTTTCTGCTGTGTTGTTTAGTGAGTCAGGAGATAAACCTGTTTGATATTCGCTCATATTAGAGTCAGTGTGGAAGTCAAAAGGAAACAGTCATTCACATTTAATCTGTGTATTTGTTGGTTTATGCACATTTCTTCTTCATCGGTCCAACGACAGAAACCTTGATCGCTTAACGATTTTTTTGGTGACACTTTATTTTACTGGTTTCCTCAGAAGTTTCTTTTAAAATATTAACTATAGGGAGACGATATCGTGAGACAGTTAGTTACTTATGTTGAGTCTCTCTGCTGGAAATTCTTGAAAAGAACTGCTAAAATGTTGAGGACAAAAAAATGTAAGGAGTTGAATGGATCAATATTTTATATTAGCAATGGATCCTGTGGTAATGTTTAATTCCAAAGGGTTAGAGTGAAGAATCAACTTTATTTTTAGCAAATGAAGACTGATGAACACGCTGTACATTAGCTGCCATATCGACTTGTTTTCAGTTTGTTCTGCTGCCCCCTTAGAAATCCGTTGATGCAGTTACTTTAATAATTGACCGATTATTAAAATTGTGGCTGGTTAATTCTCAGTTGAGAAAGTGATCAATTGAGTGATTGTTTCAGTTGGAACTCTAACCTGAGTTTAGTGGAGAGTCAGCAAATGATCAAATTAAACTAAAAGTCGAGCTGTGATGCCAGTTTTCCAAATATAAGATTTCCATCTTTTCCTTGAACCTCCTGAAGAGTTTACAGTTATGTTTCCGTTCCTTTCTTGATCATTTTTAGCCAACTGTGGGACCTTTTGGAATAAAGTGTCACTAGAAATGTTCTCACTTATTAACTCATTTTCTATTCACACAAAGGGACCTTTAGCCATTTTAACAGAAATTGTTTGTTTTTCCCCAAAGTACAGTGTCTTATTGAAGGGTGATAGTCCTTTCAGCTCCAGATTTTCTGCAGAGGGTCACACAAGTGAAATAAAAAGTATGTGATGTGACAGGTCATCAGGGCAGACAGGGTGGAGCTCATGCTGCTGAGCTTCAGGGTCCAGCTGTGACCCTCAGAATGTGCACTCACTTAATAATGACTTTGAATAGAAAGTGCCACCAAAAATGATAAAAAGTAACTTTAAAATGTTTACCTTATTCTGCGAAGCTAAAAGTAAATTAATGACATCCAGAGCCATCAGTTAGAGTAAACACACCTGACGCTGCACCTTTTCAACGCTTCCTCAACAGGTTTTCTGCATTAGCGACCAGACGTCAACAATCAAGTTACCGTCCACAGTGTCAGATTTTTACACAGTGGCATCGACGCCGCTTCTGTTGAGCTAAATTTGAACTGCTGTCAGTGTTGGCCGGCCACGCGTGGCTTCACATTCTTCTTTCACTTTTTGTATTTTTGTACCATGAAGCTGCCGCCCGGCTCGCTCAGCAGGAGCAGGGAAGAGATGGCATGAAGTTAGTAGTGTTAGCTGAAAAAAGGCCAAAGGCTGCTGGTGGGAGAAATGTTCCAAGGAAAAAGCATTTTCACTTTGTGCAAGCTGGTACCTTATAATGTTTGCAAACCAGACTTTTTTTTTTTTTTCACTACGTGTGTTGATGTTTGGAAAAGAGTCTTTGATCCCTATAAAGTTTGTCCTTTGTGGATGTAAAGGGCCTTTTTAAGACATAGTTTGAGAGAAGAAGATGAGCTCTGTGCCAGAGTGCAGTATTTCCTGTCTGCTTTACTTCCCCAGTGTTACCATCTGAGATAAAAAAAAAATAATAATAATGCTAATACTCTACTTTTCTCGCTAGTTTTGTCTCAGGCTGAACTTGCCAATCGACACAGCGGACTTCTAGCTGTGGTGTAAATACTCCTGTTGAGTCCTGTCTCCTCGACTTCATCCTCACTTTTCTGTTTTCCGCTCACTCAAAGCTTCCTTTTTTTTGCCCAAATGTTAAAAAACTTCCTGATTCCAACAAGGCAAAATGAATGTACTACACATCTTTCCTAAGAATATGGTGACAAGTAAAAAAAATTAAAATAAAAAATAAAAAAAATGTTTAAAAAAAAATCAAAGAAATGGTGATAAAACATGATGAAATTAAATGTTCCAAACTGGTCAGAAACATCATTTTATTTTTCTTGCTTTATTGAAGCTTTTGTTGAGGTTGTGTAAAAGCATTGCCAATGTTGTGTGCCTACGACACACTCAGTCATTCCTCTATTATCGCCTTGTACAGTACACAAGCTGAGAAGTGATGTTGCAGAAAGGGAAGTGCATATTTTGTGTCTTTTGTTGCAGGAGAAGAGACACATTCGTTTTATAAAAGCTGGGAATCACTGATATTATAAAAGTTTGTCTCCGTTCGGTGTCTCTGTTATTTTTTCTGGGCGGTCCTGACAGCGACCGAAAGAAGCGGATTTAAAGGTGTTCTCCTAAATATTTTCTGTTTGTATCTGTTTGATGAGGAAAGACGTACTCAATATTACTTTTGGGTGGATTTTCTCCCTCCGAGACTCCGGTCTAATCGCCACATTGCACAAGGTTTTTTCTTTCTTTTTTTTTTTTGTCGCTATTTATGTTACATTATTTTAGCATGTCTTGGAATGCCATGTTCTTAGTACTTCTGACACTTTATAGTGTAATACATTTTATAATAAATTCTTTACCTTACGTCACTGTCTTTGTCCTCATTGAAGACGCAGGGATATTTTGGACATCTTAAAATAATCATTCACCCGAGCGTGAATGTTGAGTCATCATCCGCTCACCCTCGTCATGCTGATGGGAGGTCATGTGAAGTGTCGTAGTCTGCACAACATTTCTGGAGCTTCACAGCACAAAGTCTTCACAAAGTGAAGATTTTCAAGGTACAATATGCAACTTTTTTACAGGCCTCTCAACGAACTGAGGCTGACATCTTGAAATGGAATAGCGGTTTGCATAAGAATTACGATGTACTTTAAAGCCTGTACTTTAAATATAGGATCATATACGAACTCCCGTAAAAAAAAGTTCAACACAACATCAACATGGTTCTGAATAAGATCCTTTTACTGTCGACCACTATGGTTGTTTTTCTGATGACAGGTTGAAAAAGTTACAAAGTGCACCTTTAAATAATAATTTTTTTAAAAATCATTTTAAATAACAACTTTTCAAATCAATTTGAAAGCCCTTCCAGCCATTCAAGAGAATCTCCAGAAGCTCAGGAGATGTTGTGCCGACCATGACACTTCACCCGACCTTCCCGCAGCCTGGAGGTGGGTGGATAATGACTGAATGTTCATTTTTGGGTGAACCGTTCCTTTAAAGATTCCTGAGTCGGTGTAGTCACAGATGATAATAATAAAAATCCATCTTTGGTTGAACGGGTCGCAGTACGCTGTAGAAACTACAGCATGTATACTAAAAACTACAAAACAGGAAGAGGGTTTTGTTAACACGTTAATGACAGGAGGAGGGTGAGGGGCGAGAACCAGCAACCTGTTGGAGTGATGAGATCTGGGTGAAATGTTGTCTAAATGTTTTGAAAATCACCACAGTTTAATTATCTTGACTCAGGATTGTGTGTGTTGGAAAAGGATGAAATTATTTAATCCTCCATTTTTTTTTAAATAATTTGGGATGACGTCGCTCTTGGGTTCAGCAGTGAATCAAAATCCTTCAGATTCATAGAGATTCATATGTAAAATCATGTCGGAGAGAAAGTGGAAAAATAACACCTGCTAAGTTGTTAATAACTTTGCAGTGTAATTGTTTGAACATATTGCAGAGCGTTACTGGGAAAACCACGCTTAATAGTTCAAGTTTTGACACCAGTGCTGATTTAAAGGTCGGCCTCAACACTTCTCAAATATGATGCGTTTGGTAAATCAGGGTCAGACGGGTGTCTTCTGGGCGAGTATCTGTCCTCCACCAGATTCCCGGCTGTGTTATTCACACTTCTCTGGGTTCATTGTGGAGCTGCAGCGTCCCTCCACCCACGCAGTCACATGACCTCTCTGCTGCCTGAGGCACTCTGTGTTTGTCTTAACATGTCCCAACTCCTGCTGACGGTGTTGACTGACATTCACGAATATATATAGGGAGAGGTTGATTGAGCAGAACTCATGATGTTTGAACCACGTGAATCCGAATATGTCACACCTGTTTTGCACATCAGGATTTAAAAGTCAGATTTGTTTTTACAGGTTTCTTTTTACTTTTAAGAATGATTCAGATTGGGTTAAACGGTTTTAAATAGACAGTATGTCTGGGGTCTTCACCTTCACACTGACCTTATGTTAATTCAACATCTCTGTAATGTGGTTTCTCACCATTTGGAGAAAAGTTTTTAACAGAAGTAAGTTAATAAATGTACCTAAAATTAAGACACTAAACCTCAACTAACTTCTGAAAACGAAAAAGTTTTCCCTGGCTATTAAACACAAGCTCCTCCATGCTAACGACTGAAGCTATCTTTATAAAGCCTATTACAACAATGGATTTTCATCAGGTAACGCTTTAAGTTTCAGGGCTCACTTCTCGTCTACAATGTCCACATTTTGAAGTTGATTGATTATTCTCTGATTTTGCGCAGAAGCTGAGGATTTAATCCACACCACACTGTCCTTTGTATAACTATTCCGATAAATCTTATCACATTATCTTCATTATCTCCTGCATCTGTTGGCTTCCTCAGAACACACTGAGAACTGACGGTTGAGCGTTCCTGTGTGAGAACAGTCGGCCTGTTTACATCCTCACGGGACCGTTAGCGCTTGTTGCATTGCCTAATCGAACACTTCCTGGATCAATAATGTTAACAAACACTCGAGGCTGTAAACAACATGTAGGAGCGTCTGCAGGCGTGCTCATCACCTCAGCTCTGTTAACCTTTGTGTCTGGACTGGATGGGACGAGCAGACCGGCGGCTGATAACCGTCCTGCCACGTTGGCCGAGATGCGTCCTAATCTGAGGAATGCATAAATGTTGATAATGGTTCACAGAGTACATCAACGGGACGTTTCACAACAGCCTGTTAATGTGGAATTAACTGAGTATTCATCACATTTACAGATTACAGAATCATGCTCTCAAAGGCCCTGGATCTTAGTTCTACACGCTGTGACGGCTGTGGCCTTCAGTATAAAGACATTTAAAAGAAGCTATGAGAGGAGAAATAACATTCTAACAATGTGAATACACCCTAACCTTCACTAAATGTCAAACTTTTCCTTGAAGTTAAATAACGCAAAAGCAGACTATATTCTGTTATTTGCACGTGATAAAGTCTTTTATTTTGACGCTCAAACACCCTCGGCTGGTAAAACTTTTGCGCTGTTGTGTTGTTTTTTTTGCAACAGATATGAACACTTCCTTGACAGCAAGCAGTGTTTACTCAATATGGTAAAGCCAACGGCAGTAACATTGTTTTAGATGGATATGGTAACCGACCACGCCTGCATGACCATGCAGGATGTCGACCATTGTCATGTGTCTCTGTGCTTGAGCAACACGGTCCAGTCACACACGAGCCGCTGAGGCTGCAGTCTGCCCTTCTGATTTCTGCAAATGCAGGAACATGATGTGTTTGTAAGGTGCACTGCAGGATACCCATGATGCCGCGCTAACTGCCGCACGGAGGAAATTTAGGATCAACACTCATCCCGCAGCATGTGACAACACGAAGACATGATGCATGGTGCATGGTGCAGATGTGGATGAATCACGTCACACAATGTTAAGGATGGGGTGAATTACTGGTTCATATTCTATATTTAAAAAGGTACACGTGGTGGGTATTTGATTGGTTGACTCGTGTATTTTCAAACGCAGTTCAACATTTTGGGAAAGCGGGTAAACCCTGTTGACAATCTGTGCACAATCTGAACCTGAAAAGAAATTAAAGGTGCAGTCTGTAAGAATGGCTCAATTCAGATGCTAACTGTAGCAGAAGTTAGCAAGTAACGTCAAACCTATTACTTCTTCAGATTCTGTTGAGAAAATTAGTTAATTTTGGAATGTTTTAAAATAAGATTCTTACATATTGCACCTTTAAAGCAACGTTATGTAGCTTTTGTCCCTAAAATAACAGCAAAAAAAAAAAAAATATTTTAATGGTCCAGTGTCTCATAACAGGGCGAATGGTGTTTCTGTCTCGGCCACTCTGCTTGCCATCACTTGTTTCTTCACTATGTAACTTCAGTGAGAGGGTCTGATCACAGCCTTACATACATGTTTACTTCAACATACAAGTTGTCAACGCATAACATCATGATGTAATGAGTTTTGTTTGTAGTCAGCACCTACATTACATCTGGGATTTGTATTTACAACAGTGGAGGTCCACTTAGATAAATACATTATAGTAAAAAGAATAATATATCCTCGTATTAAGCAGCCGATGTAAATGAACTAAACTTCTCACGCACAGCCACATCAGTGATCAGGTGCTCCTCTGTTGCAGGAACACTCCACCTTCAAATGTTCAAGTGACATAAAGTGAAGATAAATTGACGAACACTTGATTAAATGTGCACGGTTGACTTTTACACCACTGACGTCAGACGAACAATACCACAAACTAAGCAGCGGCATAAACAACTCTACCTGACCAGAGTTTCGCAGTCTTATCAATCACATGAGCATCGACCCTGATTATCTCAGACTTTGTGCCGGTGGTTCCAGGAACCGCTGGTGCATATTCATATCCTCCCACCGCTTTGTTGTGTCAACAGTGGCCACGACTGTTCGTTTGATACATGTTTTATGTCCTTTATAGACATCTCTGGTCAACTGAGTCCAGCTCCATTTAAAGACTGGACAGTGTAGACAGTGTTCTGGCAATGTTTTAACTCCTCTGTCGTGTCATCTACAGAGCAAACCAGAAACTAATATTCTGTCACCTGGGTGTCTCCAGAAACTCTGACTGAATAGTAAACTGAAAATGTACATATTTTGTGTGTTTTTAAATGCTGCTGAAGGTTTGTTCACGCTGGAGATGTAGAGTAACAAGTAATGTTACTCCACACAGAGGCTTTGGATTACCGGGGGCCATCGTGACCCCGTGTAGCCTGTGGACCTGTGCCCAGTGTGCCTGTTCAGTAAACACATCCATCCAGTGCACCTGCAACAACAGGTGGGCCCATAAATTGCACATTGTTGACCCACATTATCTTATGTGTGAAAGCCGTTCATATGCACAGAAGAAACCATGTTACTCTTAGAATTTAGGTTAGGTCAGCCAACATGTTTACATGCCTTTCTGAATCAGGCTTACCTAAAACTGCATATGTAGTTTTTTCAAATGGGGAAATGCTGGAGGTAGAAAGCGACTTCTTTAGATCAGTAATGGCTACTTTGTACAACTTATCTCCTAGGTGCATTTGATGGTCTTTGCTTTAATCTGTGCTGTCACAGCAGGCACTTCCAGGGGGTTACATCCTACCAGGGGTGCCCCAAATTCGTATTATTTTGCACAGTCAACATCTCTTTGACCACTAAAAACCAGGTCTACCTTCACTCCACCTGTCTTTAAATCGGCTGAGCAGTATTTTCAAGTCACTGTGAATATCTTAACGCGAGTCTTTCACATGGAACAAGCGATTTACGTTAATCGAATGTGCCTTTTTGTGTGTTTTAGCAGCAACAATCCTGCAAATAAAACATCTTGTCCTACTTGTTGTTCCAGAGGGAGGGAATCACGTGCCTCCGCGATGACGTCACACGCCAAGGGCGGGCCATCAGCGTGATACACAAGGAGTGGACCAATCAGAGAGCTCGGTGGGCCGTTCCTCAGCGGCCGGTCTGGCCTTTATAAACTTTGTGTACCTCCGCTCAGAGGATCTGTTTTTCTCGCCTTCTTCGCCTTCAGCTGTAGAGATTTACAGTAAGTCTGACTGTTGTTCAACTTGTTTGCTTTCTCGTGTTAAAAACCATACTTGACACCTACATTTGGCGTTTTATGCATAACAAAGCAGATTATTTGTGTTTCTTCGGGTTTTTTTTTTTCGTCACTTGAGCCCAGAATAAACACCCAAGTGACCGTTAAAAGAACATCTACTTGAACCGTTGTGTCATTTTTATGCCTTTTTAAAGTCATAAATGTCCTATTTTTTTTCTTGTTATCCGCTAATACTAGCCATCTTGTTCATTCGGCTCCTTTGTCGTCGTCTCCCCTTCTGCGGCTCAAAGCAGCCATTGCTAGTTTCTTTCCTTAGGCTTAAATTAAGAAATGAATACCCAGCTAATTACTAGCAGCAGTAGCTCAGGTTGAATAGACCGCCTTTTGGTAGCAGCCGGTTAAAGTTTTGGTTTTCTTTTCGGTTTTTCCTGGTTGCAGTTTCGATGTCCAGGCCGGGATCTTGGCTCTCCGCCGCAGATCCCGTGACCTGGGAACAAAACAACAACAGGCTCGGTGTATTGTCTGGATCTGGCCAAATGTCTGCAGCCCTACTAGCTGGAAAACAGTCTTGAAATTATAACCACCTGCCTTTTCTGTTAGCACACATCGAACATAAGATATCAATCGTGTTATTTCGCTTGCTGACTAGTCGCTGAATGACTGTACCGTCGGGAATGTGTATTGCAGCTTTGATGCGGATCCCATTTTTTTTTGCCTGAGTCATGGGAGTGAACAGGCTCTGGTTACAGGATCTGTTTGCATGACAGGCATTTCGGTTATGTTTACGTATTTCGTAAGTCCGTGTTTTTGTAATGGAGTCGATGATTAGCTTCTTTGGAAAAACGGAGTCCTAACTTGTTGTCCTGTTGTTGTTTTTTCCAGTAGGAAGCAACAATGCTGCCTCTAGCCGTGTTGGCCGTGTGCCTGAGTGCCGCCCTCTCAGCCCCCAGCCTGGACCCACAGCTGGATGACCACTGGGACCTGTGGAAGAGCTGGCATACAAAGAAATATCATGAGGTGATTTTTTTTTTTAATAAAACAAACATTTTTTACTCCCTCTCCAGTAAGCTGCTACAGTCTGCCAAATGAAAAAGGAAAAGTCTGACTCCTGGTTTCTTTTTCTTTTCTTTTCAGAAAGAGGAGGGCTGGAGGAGAATGGTGTGGGAGAAGAACCTGAAGAAGATCGAGCTGCACAACCTGGAGCACTCCCTGGGCAAACACTCCTACCGTCTGGGCATGAACCACTTTGGAGACATGGTAAGCCCGCAAAGACCCATATCTCACTTGGAAAATGCGTATCAAGGTGTTTGGAATTACAGAAGGAACAGGAGAATGGATTGGATAACTGGCAATGGGTAAATTCAGCTAAAAACAGACATTAGTCCCTCACGATTGTAAACCACAGCCACTCACTCACACACTTTTTGTCTTGTCAGGTGTTGTGGTTGAAACTAGCAGTTTACATCATAGCGTCATCTTCACTTTGTCCCTCCACAGACTCACGAGGAGTTCAGGCAGGTCATGAACGGCTACCAGCGCAAAACTGAGAGGAAGTTCAAGGGGTCCCTTTTCATGGAGCCCAACTTCCTGGAGGCCCCACGTTCCGTGGACTGGAGGGATAACGGCTACGTCACCCCCGTCAAGGACCAGGTAACGGCCCTTTAATGTCACATGTAGCCTCAAGACTCTTGAGACAGCCACACCCAGTGAATTACCATGGTGTGGTGAAACATGTTTAGGAGCACTGATGAGGTAAATGCAGGAAAGATTTGGCAGGCACAGTGTAGGGAGAAGACATTGGTGGAGACTTTTTTGCATCTTTAATGATTACTTTTGGACTGAGGACTTATGGTGACATGCATGAGAATTTGAACAGGACAAGCCTGTCAAATATACTTTCTAATAGCATGTAAAACACAAAAATAACCCACTACTAAAGTTTTTGACTCTTAATCGTCTCAAGGAAGGTTTTTAAAGTAAAAGGTTTTTGTTTTTTTTCCAGAAACAGTTCTGCTGTTGTAAACACTATATGTGACCGCAAGCTCTTATTTTAGCAGCTTGGGAGATCCAAAGACATGACCTTGTACCAGCTGTTGAAGAAACAAGATTACGTCATGTGCAACTTTTAAACACTTGCGTCGTTCCAGATTAGCTTATTTGAAGCAACGAAGTCCACTAAGATCCACTGAAGTATATGTTTTGCGTGAACAGGAAGATAAGATGGCTGCCAGCAGGCTTCTTTGTTATCTATGTGCTACACACACACATAAGCACACTTTCGCTCCTCCTGCCTGGGTGCACAGTCTGTTCTCTCCGCCCTCATGGCATGCTGTACATTAACGCCCTGTAAGCTGAAACCAGTCCGACCAGCTCAGTGTAAACTAGGCCACGGTGGAGCAAACACTGTCGTATACATTAGGCCAAAGTGCAAAGTCCAATGTAATTGTATTTATAGAAGCAAAGTGCTTTCCGGAATCGGGAAGACAAAGTGCGAAAAAACAAGGTGCAGTGTGTCATGACAACAACCTAATTAAAGGACTACGATGACAACTTTTAGA
The DNA here is from genome assembly GCA_903131615.1 of Diplodus sargus. Taxonomy (NCBI): domain Eukaryota; kingdom Metazoa; phylum Chordata; class Actinopteri; order Spariformes; family Sparidae; genus Diplodus; species Diplodus sargus. The sequence continues at coordinate 8,000,772 of CAEMYA010000092.1, forward strand.
CAAAGAAATACAATATCGATGAGATTTGTTGAGATAAAGGAGCAAAATACAATAATAAAACAGTGTTAGGTAGAGAACAAAGGGAGAGCTAGAAAAGTCCAGTATGGAAATGACAGCATGTGATTACGCAAACGGCATAACTAATACTGATGGTATAAAATGTATTTGAAGCAGGATTTAAAAACAAACGATGCCAGCAGGACAAATGCTGATAATGGGAACAAAATGGCCGACATTAGAAGACCATGAAAAAGCATAAACAATAACGTTTGCATTAAAGATTCTTTTTAAATTAGGATGCAACTATCAGTCGTTAATTGGATGTATTATTAACATGAATAGTCACAGAACACTGGCTCTTTATTGGTCGGAACATTTTTTTTTTGATAATGTCTTATTCTGCATGTACAAGCACTAGGCTGTTTAATTCCTGCTTATTGATCTAAATAAGTGTACCGCATATAAAGTGTAACCTGCTTATCTTGCCGTAATCATTGAAAGTGATTCTACATGATCAAGGTGAAGTGATGTTTCCATCAAAGGATCATGATCTTGAGGAAACGCACATTTTTAACTCATTTCTTTATCATTCTTAACAAAACCTCTCTCTCTCTCTCTCTCTCTCGCTCTCTCTCTCTCTCTCTCTCTCGTCCTCAGGGTCAGTGTGGCTCTTGCTGGGCCTTCAGCACCACCGGAGCTATGGAGGGTCAGCAGTTCAGGAAGACCGGCAAACTGGTGTCGCTGAGCGAGCAGAACCTGGTGGACTGTTCCAGACCCGAGGGCAACGAGGGCTGTAACGGCGGTCTGATGGACCAGGCCTTCCAGTACATCAAGGACAACCAGGGCCTGGACTCTGAGGACGCTTATCCTTACCTTGGAACGGTATGTATCTCAGGAAAGGGTAACTTGAAGGACTTCAATGGGCTGGAATAAAGTAAAAGATGGTGTTTATTAATCTTGAATCATTGATCTCACATTGACTATTTTGGTAGATGATCTCTTTTCCTTTTCCCCCTAAATTTAAGTTAAAAATCAGTCAGTGTACCGTTGCTGCTCTTCATTAAACATTTAAGCAGTGTTTAAAGGGGAGGGGTCGTCATAATTTAGAAAGGAACTACACACACAAGCGCCTTTAATGGCTCTAACATTCTGCTTATCGTCGTCTTTTTCATCGTGTCGTCTCCCAGGATGACCAGCCTTGTCACTATGACCCCAACTACAACTCTGCCAACGACACCGGATTCGTTGACGTCCCAAGTGGCAAGGAGCACGCTCTGATGAAGGCCGTGGCTGCAGTGGGACCCGTCTCAGTAGCCATCGACGCCGGTCACGAGTCATTCCAGTTTTACCAATCAGGTTAGTTGCTGGTTTTGTGTAGAAACGCAATTGAAAAGACGTTACCTTTTTTTTAAAAGAGTTTATATGTAACTGAATGGCATTTTTCAGGAATCTACTATGAGAAGGAATGCAGCAGCGAGGAGCTCGACCACGGCGTGCTGGTGGTGGGTTATGGCTTCCAGGGACAGGATGTTGACGGAAAGAAGTACTGGATCGTGAAGAACAGGTGAGTGAAGTGAAGAGCCTGTTATCTCCATTCTGCCATGTTTTTGTAGTCCCTGAAAAGATAGTTGCTCATATTTTCAATAGAATAAAGTATTTTGAAGGGATTGTCAGGTTCTAAAGAGACTTTTTTGTTTTAGAAGTGTTACATTTAGTTCCAGTGAGTATTAACTTACAATTCCTGAAATGTCAAAATGTAACGGCCTGAAATACAACAGAGTGCAACAACAGAGTATCCTATTGAGGATAGGATTTACATTTCTATTAAAGGGTTAATTCAACAAATGTTGTGTAAATGGTAAGCTAGTTTATAGACTGGCCCTGATTGAGCTTTCATGAAATTCTCAAACAGCAGACACCCAAATGTATAAACTCATTTCCTGACCTTTTTTTTTTTTATTGTTTTGTCTCCTTACAGCTGGAGTGAGAAGTGGGGAGACAAAGGCTACATCTTGATGGCTAAAGACAGGAAGAACCACTGCGGAATCGCGACGGCAGCCAGTTATCCTCTCGTCTAATGCCTGCACTGCTGCGCTCTGAAGCACCATAGTTTTTTTTATTGCAATAGTCTGGCTGAAGACGGGAGGCGAGGCTTCAGTCAGGGCGACACATTGACAGGAGATTCTGCGATGTTTGTTTTTAAAGAGGAGACACACTGATGTTTTTAGGGAAATGCCGCCATTTTGTTTTGGCTGTTTTTAGGCCACTTTATGAAAATATTTTAGTTTAGTGTTTTATTCTTTGTAAATATGTGTATGCTGCTTGGTGAGTGGTACGTAACACTTGCTTCGGTCATTGTAAATGATTTTTTTTCTACTTTTACTGTGATCAATTAAAGTTGTGAAACACTAGTTTGGTGTTATGGGGTATTTTTGACCACTTGGCACAATCAGGTTTAATCTGCATTTTTACATGGTCCCTATTCTGTGAAAACTTTAATCTCAAAAATGTCAACTTCAACTTCATGAGCAAAGAAAAACCTCTTTATCTCTGTGAGGGAGTATTTTTCTGGTAGTGTTAAGTTTTTAAAAAAATTTATTTTATGTATTTAAATCGCCAAAAATGGAGATGCAGTTTTTTCCCGTAACAGTATACATTACATGAAATAAACTCCCTTAAACTACTTTAGATTTGAGTATTACATCATCAATCTAATAATTGTTAAATAATCACTGAAAATAAACCTTTTATTGCATTATTACATGGCAAAGCTCTGTTTTGGTAGCTGTGAAACTATAACTTGACAGATTTGAGGTAATCGATCACATCTATTGATCTACTTGTGTTTTAAGACTTACTAAGACATTCGCACCAACAGAGGGTCATTAAGGGTTGTTTTGTAGGATTAATCTTGTTTCTTCAGCTCCTTATTGACGCATCTTATAGAATCAGAATCAATGTAGAACATTCTCAGCTGCTGTAGATGAACACAATTGACAAATCACATCTGTATCTGTTTTTATTCCTTAAAGGGGATGAAACTCAACATTTCATAACTTTTGGTACTCGGAGCACTAAATGAGGTTTTAACTGTAACATCACATGCTGGTTTGACATGCAGAGCAAAGACTGGGTCATGTGATCTCACGTAAAAGCAGTTGTACTTCCCAATGTCTGGCACTGAGCTCTTATAGGATTATTGATCGCTTCAACAATGCTGCTGATTCATAAGGAAACAGAAGGCCCTTTACTGCACTTATCAATTCACATGAGATCTAAAGGTTTAAGGTGTTAACTAAGAATGCAACTAATGGTTACTTCTATTGTTGATTAATTCAGGTTTGCATAAACTTAATGAACATTCTGTAAAATGTCAAAATGGTGAAAAAAGTTCTCGGAGTCGGAGTGAACAACCTGAGGGGACTTCTTTTATCTGACAATCCAAAGCCAAAGTAAAAAATTCAATGTAAACAATGAAAAACTATGAAAAGCAGCATGTTTATTTAAAATGTATATACGTTTGTTGTTCGTCCATCTACAAAACACTGCTGCACTGTGATTTCTGCCAAATCAAATCATAATTAAAGGTCAGTTTAGAAAAACAATCAAAGGAAATGCTACTTTTTTTGTATGGATGAGTTAGGAACAAATTAAGTGTCTATATTTTAGCAAAAGCTGTATATTATACTGTAAATTGACAACACATCTCGTCTGAACTCCCACTTTATTTTGATTCAAATGTATTGATATTTACACCGTGATACTACCAGTATATACATTCAGGTTATTCGTTTTTCAAAGTAAAATGCAGCACAGATAGTCACAGTTGTGTTTGAGTCTCGTTTACTTACGGAGGAGAAAAACGTAAAAGGTTTAATATGAGTTATGATGAGTTTGGCAGTTTGCTTCTTTGAAGATGTATTAAAGTATCAGTCAGCTTCTATTTTCTATTTTTTCCCCTTGATCCTCTGCTATTTTAATGTCTTTTTTTCTTTAATTAGTGTTAAACAGAATAAACAATTTGGAACGCAGCCCAATGAAGCTTTCTTTTTTAACAAATTATTTCCGGTCAGTTGTGGCCTGCTGACTGACCCAAATACCCACAATATTAAAAATGTCCTGTTTAACAGTAAAGCCGGTCGGGTTTAGGGTGTGTATGTTTGTTCCTGTAACATATTTATGTCAGCTCAGAGTTCAGTCTGATAACAGAGCCAACAGTAAGAGCAGTTAGAGGAATGTGTTGTGCAACCTAAAAAAAAGGAGCCAGAGGCAAAGTTATTAAAGGGTCAGTTCAACTAATCACAGCAAAAACAGAAGCATATTTCCAACTTACCCTTAGTGATGTTAGAAGTGTTGCGTTCACAGCAGTGAAAAAGAAGAAACTGGATTCTTCCTCTTTCTTCTGATGGTACACACTTATTATAGACTTGTTGCAAAAACAAAAACACCACGATTCAAGGAATCCAGAAACATTTAGCAGTTTCTTTTACAACAATATATGTTCATCATGTTGTTGCACTTTCAAAAATATCAAAACAACAATCATTTGTTTCGAAAAATGTTCCTTTAATGACTTTTAAATGTTGACCGTAATTAAATGCTGCGATTCCAATTCAGCTCTAACAAAAGACAAGCTGAAATGACCAGAAGCGGTGGAGGACATACTTGTCATGACTGTATTATTGAGGTTTTGTTTTCCTATCAAAAGTCATAAATAACATTTTTTTTTTTTCTGTGTAGTAGAATTTTTCCTGAGATCTTACTAAAATATCAGTAATCTTAAAGTGTTGACAACTCAAACATTCATAGTAGTTGCAAAATAATTATCCTCTGAGCTCATCATGACACAACTATTACACAAAGATTCAACGATAACTACCAATATATAGAAATATCTAGAGAATCCCGATGTAAGATCAGCTGCTGCAGCTTTACTGGTACTTCTTGACAAAGGACAGGTACTCGTTGACGTCATCAGGGGAGCCGACCACGAAGGGAATCCGCTGGTGGAGCGCTTCAGGCTGAACCTCCAGTACCCTCTGAGTGCCGGTGGTGGCGAGGCCTCCCGCCTGCTCGATGAGGAAAGCGATGGGGTTGCACTCGTAGAGCAACCGCAGCTTTATGGAAGAGATTTATAGAAAAAAGGCATTGTTATGTTTTGTTTTGTTTAAAGGGGCACTATGTAGTCTTGGGTAATAAAATTCAAAATCATAATTCTAATATTTACAATGTTAATGAGGTAATAATACAACTACAATTTTTTTTTCCTTTCCATAACCAAATAAACAAGTTCAATGTCTGTGTTGGACAATCAGCACTAAGACTACATGTCTTTTGCAGTTTTGCAGAAGCTCGAGATTAAATTAGACTGTCAATAAGCTGCTGAATACACATCTTTGTTATGCTTCAGCATCGATACATCACCGAAGATACACAGTATACATTTATACAGTAAATGGGGCAAACATTTATGGTAGTCCTGTAAGGATATGAGACCTGGTTGTGGAGGAGTTTTGGTTGTTCTGCTTCCTAAAAATATGTTGTCAAGTTAGCCGCGTTTAAACAGTTTCTCTTCCCAGTATGCTGATTGACATTCGTGTTGAAACTGGAGCTAAATGTGTCTGAAATGTGAAAGGTTGGGGGTTTTACAGGCAACGGTTTCATGTCAAAGACTACACGCCAGCATGAAGCAGTTAACTACATGTTTAAATAATCATTTAAATGTCCAATATTTAACATAGACATTGAAAGGTTAGTAATTATGATCTGGATCATATTTCCTGTAATGTTTTTTTCAGGAGCATTGACGTCGGAGACGACTCGGCATCAGAGGCTGTGGATCCAGCTGTTACTCATTTGAATGTTTTGTAATTTGAGCACGTTAATATTAAAACACTGTAGAGAGATGTAAATAGTGACTGAGTGTCGAGCTGCCTGGAAGAAAATGAGTGAGAGGTTGTCATTTGTAATTATGTGCAGCCTCTACTGTCTCTGAGCTTTATATATCACAGGAGGAGGAAAACACCTCCGATCTCAGGTTACACTGAGACCCACTGTACAGTTTGTCATTGAGGGGGTCAGTTACATGTCTGAAACTGTGAGTAAACAAGAACCAGCGCTTTGTTTTGTAGAGGTTCGGAATCAGGGTGGTGATCTGGACTTGGATTGTGCTATTATCAAGTCAACAGCCGATTACTTCACTGCGGGGCGATCATGCAACACAAAAAAAGACTGAAAAACAAGAATGTTGTCGCTATCATGAGGCACGTAAAGCCAAAGTTCCTGTGCTTTAAATCAGTTAGGGTCAGGGTTATTTTTCTTGTGTTTTTCTTCACACAGTGAAATTACATCATGAAATATTTGCAGTCTTGAAGGCCAACTGTAATCTGCTTCAAAATATTGTGATTTTTCTTTTTTTGTTGTTGTTGTTGGAGGAAATCACAACGTCTGACAATCTTGTGATGATTTGGTCAGAATCAATTTGTACCTTTCCTTTGGGGCTCTTCTCGTTGGCGGGGTACATGAAGATCCCCCCGTAGGCGATGGTGCGGTGAACATCTGACACCATGGAGCCCACATAACGAGCTCCGTAGGGGGAGCCGCCATCCTGCAGGAGGCAAAGGGCACAGTTTACATATTAACACGTGACTTTGGCAAAGGTCCAGTCTGTCTCCCTGTTCAACGATCTTCCAAGAACTGGATTTTGATGGTTTGTGATCTCATTCAAAGGTTGAACCTGGGATTTTCTTTAAAGCAGCTTCAAGGTACTTTTACTTATCGATTGATTTTATTCCTAAATTAAAAACTTTACCATATGTCAATCCTGATCCAGTCAAAGCCTTTTCGGTGATCATGATACTTTGACCAGTGATTATTTAAGGGCTCTTATTTAAACATTTATTCTTAAATTCCTGCAGGTTAAAATGGTCAGATGTTCTTCCTGGAGCTCACTAGAGACAAACAAGGGAAGACATTACACAAAACTATCTGTCCGTCGAGAGCGCTTAGATAACTCCATTTTCATTTGCCTTTGTAATTTCCATTAAAGTGGATTAAACATAGGCTTTCAGACTCTTTGAGATAAGCCAGAACGTATAAAACACCCACTACAGAGGTTTTACCCACAATTCAGATGACATCTGCTGAAGAGGTCAATCACACCAATGCCTGAGTTTAAAAACAAAGTTAAATCTCAACAAGTGGTTTAGAAGAAAAAAAGAGCCCCATCCCACAGGTCAAAGTCACGGCCGCAAAGCTTTGCTGACACTGCTCTCTCTCATTTTTTTGAGTAATCAGTTACAAAGTACAGTTTTGGAATTGTTGACTTTTACCACAAATATTTCTGAATGGTTATAAGCCGTCTGCAGGACATGAAATGGGGCTAACATAGGCTTTTTTTGTTTTAAAGTTTCCAAAGTTTCTCATACAGCTACACTACAGTGTAATTTAAAGTATAATATATATACATATATATATATATATATATATATATATATATAACAGGTCAGTCAGGCAGCTCAACAGATCTGCTCCGTCCAGAGATCTGAAAACTAAACAACAGCAGACAGGTCAAAGTCCACCTGCAGTAGATCAACAATACATGACGGAAATTATATACATTGACCAGAACGGGCTGTTTCAACATCACATTTTGGTTCAACAAGTGGACTCACAGAGAGTGGACAGTCCAGTTTGTGTAAGTTTTATTTGTGACAGTGTACCTTTAGTTTACCGCAATACACTGAATGCCACACTTTAAAGTTCAGCGCACCACAAATGAAAACAGCACTCTGTTGCCCTGACAAGAGCTTCAAGCTAAGACCGGCACAACGTGATGCAGAGTCATGTGGCTGCTGAGTCACATCCCAGTCATCATGAGGGTATGTGTGTGTGTGTGTGTGTGTGTGTGTGTGTGTGTGTGTGTGTGTGTGTGTGTGTGTGTGTGTGTGTGTGTGTGTACGCATAGTATTTCCCAAAAACAGACCGACTCACACTGCGTAACGCTCGCAAACACGCACTCTCATGGAACACATCCAGCTGGCCTCAGCTGAGACGACGTGAAACCTCCAAAAATAAGTGAAGAGAAAATGAAAAAGACAAGAGGAAGTAGCGAGGGAGCGTGGGAAAGTTTTTGAGGGTAAAAATGATCTTCAAACAAAAGGTGGTGTTCAGGTGGTGTTCACCCGACTTTGCGAGAGGAGTTTTCACCCTAATACTTGGATAAGTGTGTCTGCTTAAATGACATCTGTGTCATATCTCCTGCAGATGGTTTAGGAAGTTATTTGTGGACTCGAAAGAAAACACCTACTACAGACATCCTAATGACTAGTACTGCAGGTTCAAATTTGAAATCATTCTGCCCTTGAACCCTGTGATCCTGAGTTACCTCCAGAGTTTTGTTTTAACAGCTGACAAGATGTCAGATGTGCTTTAGAGCACACCTGGTTTACAAAGGCAAGTGATCGATACCAGTACTGAGATATTTCAGAAAAATTACAGGAGATATAAACTTCCTTTTGCATGTTTCCGACAACATTTGGAGTTTTTGCTGTTTCGTAATGCAACGCACACACATCAGTGAGGAACGGCGCGGTCACTGCTGCATTGTGCTGGGTCATGATGGTTATGTGAAGTGTGGCATGATGATGAGTGTTCAGATAATCAAGGGTTTCAGCTTGTAGACGACACACTGTGGCACAACTGATGTTTTCTATGTTCAACCCCAAAATATTAGTTTCTAAAAAAACCAAAAAAAAAACCAGACCACTTCATTTTTTTTACCAGCCATGGCAATGTGTGTGTCGTCATGACAAGATGTGGGCACGGAGACACCTTTCATCTTCAACAAAGTGATTCTGAGGACTTTTTGATTTGATTTTGTCACCTCGATAGTGTCACAACTGTGAAAGAAGCAGTCAGAGAAACTCTGCAGGTGTGCAGTAGAGATTGAAATGAAGGCAGAGTTGGAAGATGTGTGTGGTTCGAGCAAGAGGGCCAGAAGAAGAAGTCTCATCCGACCTTTTTGTTTCACAGTTTCAATCATTCCCATCCGCTCTAAGATATCAGGTTTGAAAAGACACCATCTTGCACACGGTAGCCTCGACAACAAAGTGGGGCGTATGGTGGACTTTGACGAAACAGGTGAACCACACTTTTGCTTGTATCAAACGAGGGAATATTTGAGAAAAGCAACACTAAGCCTAGGTTGAAAGTTGACCGTGCAAGGATGGGTTGGTATCTTCAATAAAATTGGCACAGCTCACCTTTCTCACCATTATCTAATTATTTCGTGTCATGTCCTCCACTGCGTGTGCAACTTGATATTTCATAAAAGTGCAGATTATCGCTGCTGAAAGAATGCTGATGTCCAAACAGACTTTGCGCTCATGCTTGTGACCGTGCTGGAGAATTGCTGAGTGCGCCCAAGTGTGGAGATCAGAGTTTCCAGATGACACGCTGCAGCTTCCTGAGGAACAGCGTGTTTCCTGCAGTAACTCTGTCAGCATCCTGCAGCTCAGCTGACCGGGCTGCTGCCCTTCCTCCTGTCTGATGGAAGTGTCCCACTCCACTGACTGTCAATCACATGTTTGCGTCAAGATGACAACTCTTGCCTACTCTGCCTGTGGTAGCTGGTTGCATGAAGCATTTTTGTTGTAATGCTTTAAACTCAATTTTCGCATTTGATTCTCTTAAAGTGACACATACACACATATGTCCAATCGGTTTGTTACAGCAATAAAGCTGTAAGAAACACTTCAACTGTGTCCTTGTCAACCATTGCGAACCATGAGATCATTCAGGGCAAATGACTTCACCTGATTTTTCTTTTGTACAATAAAATGATGTGAAAGTAAAAGAGGCAAACTCCAAAGTGGAAAAGGTGTGAAAAAGTTGTTTTTCCTCTTCAGGTTTAGATATTTTGCAAATGTATTATATATAAAAAAAATTCTGCTATTGGGAAAAATTAAGAAAAAAAAATGGACTGATCTGCTGATGCCCTTCGAAACACACGGCTTTTCTTGTGCTGCCAAGCAAAAAGGCCTCATGTAAAGTCATTCTACCAGAGCAAACGCTGGGTCAGGATTCACATGATGAGTGCGAGAGGCCGCTGGTGTTTGAAATCCAGCCTCAGGACTGAGCATGAGTAAAGCTGCGTGTCAGCAAAATAGATGATCTGAGAGGAAACATTTCTGTTGTGCAGCTTCGGTTAGAGGTGTCACATTCAACACGGCAAACACAAAGTAGAACTGATCCATGCCAAAACTTTGGCTGAAATTAAAAGGGAGGTTGTGAGTGTTTTAATGTTTCAATACTCCCTCACCTCTGGGTACTTCTTGTGCTTGAGGTACTCGTTGATGGAGGGGTGGAAGTACTTGGCGTAGCCCTCGTTAAGACTGTAGATCTTCCCCTTCTGCTTGATCTTCACGTTCCTCTCAATCAGGATGAACTCACCGACGGCCTGAGGGACACGAACATAACATTAAAGTGGGATAATTCCCGCTGGAGCATGAAACAAGACTGCATTCACTGAAATAGCTCATTGGGCAGAGAATTTCAATCTAATTCATTACAGTTGGATTTGATTTAAATGAAAATGGAGCGAAAGGGAGGTGTCTAAAAGATGTTAAAAAGATCCACAAAGGAGTCAAACAAACAGGGCAAAACATTGCCAACGTTTGATTCTGCATATCATGACATCAAAATGCTTTGTGCTAAAATCATTATCTAAATTTACAGGGAAAGAACAACCCAGATCTACTTTGGAGAGAGTTCAGTCTGCAAAATACACGTTCCTCACTATCACATGAGTTCCTGGTTGGTGAATTGCATGCTTAAAAAAATAGTACAGTGTTACAATTGACACAGATCTGGTTTTCTTGGGTTCCTGGATTCATAACAACAAACACGCCCACCTGCAAAGTACATTAATCCCTTTTATACTATAATAAATAAAGCTGCTTTTCCAAAGGCAAATCCCCGATGATCTGTTGTTGCCTCTGAGCCAAAAAAGAAAGTTGTTTTCTCCCTGTAGATTTCTATTTGTGGATAAGATTGACCCCAACAAAAAACATGAACTACGCCAGAACATACAAAATAGGCTTTGTCTTTGCCTTTGATTAACTTGATTCTATAATGAGTTCTTATGGGTTTATACAAGGGTAGTTAAGATGGCTCACTTTCTGCCAAATAAAAAGGGATTTATGTGTGTTTACAGTTCCCCTACATCCCTGATTGCTAAGTGGGGGAGCTCTGTTCAGCACAGATAAATAACTGACAGGATGATGTGTTTACCTAAATAAAAGCTGCTATATGGGGCAATATAAACATATAACAGTAAAGAGTTTAAGCAAGTGTAGAATTCTGAATGAGGAAGACAGCAGTCGACATCTGAGAGTATCTCACTTCCTGTCAGTTTATCACCACAGAGTGCCTCTACCGGACATAAATAATTGAAGTGAGTATGATGTACTCACTGGGTCCAACATGAAGAAGTTGAGGCCGGCGCCGGTGCTGAGGGCCACCAGGGTGGCGCTGCCGTACAGAGCGTAGCCTGCACAAACGATATTCTTCCCTGGCTGCAGCGCATCTTTCTCGATGGGCTCCCCCTCTGATTCCTGAACAACCAGATGGGAGAAATAAAACCATCAAAGAAGAAATCAACAGCAGTGGTAATCCTACAGACTTCCGTTCCTCAGGCCCCTCTGACCCAGTAGTGTCTGTTTTAAGGACTGTATGCAAAAACTTAGAACAAAAAGGGTTCAATCATCAACAATAGAGAGAGTGATACATGAGAACAATAACATTAAGAGCTATAACTTAATTATACTTGTATACTGTTTGAACATGTCTGAGAAAGTTGCATTTATTGCATGGTTTCTCTGCTTCTCAGGCCAATGAAACACTGTAACTCTGCAAATGATTAAATGACTCCATCTGGTGCAGTTCAGTGTCCAGAAATCGGGATTAACTAGACAACAGTGCACCCGTGTGTCTTCAGAGCATTACTGCATATTCAAACGGTGTATTTACACTCTAAATATCCTGTCATATTATCATAAAACTATTCTGACACTCATGTACTCACATTTCATTAAGTGTGATGGTGCAGTCATGAGTCATGATTATTACTATTACTGACAAAAATAAGGTTTAGTAAAAGAATGAATAATTCTAGTTTAGTTTGAAATGTATTAGTAAAATTGCATAAAATGTGACTTATCCTTTTTAATGAAATAAAAATAATAATCCTAAAACCAGTTCACAAGCAACATTAAAAACAGTAAAGTATACGGTATATATAAGTATATATTTTCTGCAGGGTTTTTGTATATTTTCCTTTCACAATACATACTTTACCTGATCATTACAGTTAACACGAACACACTGTGATTTCAGAATATTCCCTCCAGTTCCTGCCTGGTTTGTGTATGTTCGCAGAAGTCAGACTCACCCGTTTGTAGATGGCAAATATGGTGCCAATTGAAGCCAAGCAGTCGATGTTACTGGAGCCGTCCAGAGGGTCGAAACAGACCACGTACTTCCCCTGTGACAAAACAAAATCAAGAAGTAAATTGAGAATTCGTTTTTTTTTTAAAAACTGTCCGTTTGAACTGAAAAATTATTCAAGAGGTATTGAAAATATCCTCTTATAGGAGTCTGTCTCACATCTTTATAATCCAACATTTATTATGTCTTTTTATTTACAATGAAAATCATCATCACTATCAGGCTCTACATAGTAGATGAGCGGCAAGAAGACCTTTACACTGCTTCCAGTTGTTAGTTGTGGCTGTGAATCAGATACTAATTTACAAGACTCAATTCTGAATAATGCATGGGGTGTCTAGTCCACAAGCAGCCAGGAGTGTCATTCAGTATGCAATATTTATTTAAAAGCAACAAGAGGACAGTGTGATGACACATCAGGGCAGAAATCAAGTCTACGTGAACTGTTCAATAAAGCAGAATTGAAAAAACAAAGAGTTTAGTAATAATAATAATAATAATAATAATAATAATAATAATAATAATAATAATACATAATCACAGATTGTCAGGGAAGATGAAATTAAATAATTTCCCCCTGGCATTATTAAAGTATTTCTGATTCTGATTTTCTGATTCTGACCTAAATGCATTACAGGGCAGGCAGGAAAAGCAGTGGATGAGGTTTAATATGATGACGGCAATGCAAGGGATGGGCAAACACTAAAGCACATCGGGGAAGCTGAACAGGATCATCAGGAAATGAAAAACAAACCAGGAACAGCAGGATCTCAGAGAGCGCAGCACATGACTCGACAATGACTGTACAAAAGACTGAACTTAAATACAAACTAAACTAACGAGGGAATGAGGTGCAGGTGGAGTGAGGCGGAGAAACAGGTGAGGGAAATTAACTGAAAAACACCAGAAAACAGAGAAAAACTCAGGGAGGAGGGGAGGGCTGATGAGGGAGATACAGGAAACTGAAAGAAAAGTGGCAAAAATTAACCATAAAACCTGGAAAACGCAAAAACAGACATGCAGTGAAACTAAAACGACAGGACCATGACAGAGATTTTGTCATCTGTTAATGTGTTTGTGGGTTCTTTCAGCTGCATCATGAACTCACAGTTTGGTGGCATCATGGGGGAAAAAAAGAGTTAACTGTTCAACTTCTGAAGGTCTTTAGGACTTCTTTACCCAGAGATCATCAGTAAATTGAGCTCTCCACACCCTTTATCTTCTCAGCAGATTTAGTTAAAGGAACAGTTCACCGAAAAATCAAAATGCAGTCCTTATCTGCTCACCCTCATGCTGAGGAAAAAATCGGCAAAACAGCGTTGCAACATTCTCCTGTAGCTGTAGCAGCTGAGGACTTGTTTCAAAACGTAAAAAAAAAAAAAAAGGAATAACACAGAATATTGCTCGTCTAGGAGCACCAGGATCCCAAACTGATTTGAAAAAATACTTTATTTACACCCTCAACGCAACGCACAGTCAAGCTTGTGCACCCACTTCAGACGTGTTGCCACTTTCACCTAAGCAACTGCAGAGGACTTTCCTGCTAAAAAAGGGTGAAAAATAACATATTTGTGAAAATTGATCTGGGGTCTCAGGGAATCTGGAGACAAATTTACTTACCGGTATTTTATTTTTTTCCAGGTGCTTTATTACGTTTTCAAACGAGTCCCCATCTCCTTCAGTTGTTTTAGAGAACACTGTTTTGCTGCACTACTAAACTTACACCTGACTTTCCATTGATATTGAGGTTGAGTAGATCAACTTGTGAATTAAAGGTGACTTCCTACACAAAATTCCTGCCTGATGCCACAAAAAACATGAAATAAAAACCCAGCATCCATCATCCTGCAGCGTTGTTGTCTTCCTCAGCACACGACCACTCACCCTCTTGTCTTTGGGCGTGATGATGAGCTCCTTGTTCTCCTCGGACACCATGCAGCACGTGCCGTAGGAGGCCTGCAGCATGTTGATCACCAGGTCGTTGGACAGCACATCCAGCTTCTTCACATCGTCTCCTGTCACATTCACAGAGCCCGCCAATCCCTGCCTGTGTGGACCAATCAATCAGCAGCACACACGCATAAATCTTTGATTGAGACGTTGATAGCGACCAGTGCGAGGATGTATTCAGTCACTGGTGACCGTCAGTTATCTTCATTTAGTTCCAAACAATGTTAATTTGTGTTACTGAATAACGTTTTTTGTGACTTGGCAGCGTGTCAGTAATTCTCAGGGAACACTTTACTATACGTTCCCCCATTTAGCATACTTTGTAACACTACAAGGTGGTTGTATGTAAAGTGTAGTGGTACTACATGGTCTTTAAAGTGACAGTTCATCCCAAACTTAAAGACACATATTTTTCATCTTACCTGTCGTGGTACTAATCCATCTAGTTTGTTTTGATCTGAGTTGCCAGGTTTCAGAGATATCCACCATTTAAATGTCTGCCTTCCCTCGAAGATAATCCACAGACCTTTTTATGAGGAGTTTCGTGAAGCAACAATGTATCACCGCTCAGAGGGAATTGTGCATCTACTCATAGACTCGTGGCAGCAAGGGATGTAAACATTAAAAGCGTCCTCTTCCGCTGATTTGTAATGTTACATAGCTTGGTTAGCTTAGTTAGCTAGCCTCTCGTCTGTGAGCAGGTGTACTGAACGGTGTGTGGGTTTAATTCGGTAGAAAGAAAATACACTTACATGAAATTCCACAGGCAGGGTGCCATCTAGGTGCATCATATGTAGGAGAAGGCAGCCAATATCTTTGAAACTTGGCAACTAACACCAAAGTAATATAGATGGATAAACAGCACTACAGGTAAGAGGGGAAATATGTATTTATAGCTTGAGGATGAACTGTCCCTTTATGGGCTGGTGTCTTCCACTTTTTTTCATTCACAACAGCAGAATTTACTTACTGTATTTTCAGTATTTTGTTGTGTAAGGCTCAATTTAGGCATAGGACTGTGCAAAGATGTCAAGATTTGTATGCAGCCTAAAAGGCAGTTCTGCTAAAAAGACCTGACTCCAGTCAGTCAGAAGTCTCACACATCGGCCTCTCAGTTAATTCATATAATCCTCCAGAGCACTGGCTCCGCTCCAAGATCAATAACTCTAAACAAAGAGCTTGTTATTGCGTTACGCTTAACAAATCAAAAAGGTGGTGCAATCACAATTCTACTATGTTATCTCCTGCTGGACATGACACTGAAAAGCAGCTGCACATTCCTGTATCACCTCCAGATTAGAGTGTTGAAATGCACCAAAAATCACAAAAAGCTCATAATACAAATGCACAAAACAATCAATCATATCAGCAGTATCAGCTGTGTAGCTCACTCCCTCAACTGGTGTATGTGTGCGTGCTGAAATTTGACAACTTCTACATCGAGTCCCTCTTGGCTCCTAAATCTACTGTGGGAGTGAAGCAAAATGTCAGATGGCCACCTTTGGCATGTCACTGAATTCCTGAGCCAGCTCACCTTGACCTTTGACCTCTCCATAGAGGGATTCAAGCAACAGAAGTCTTACAAAGTTCAATCAGATATCATCAGATTATCATTTGTATCTGGTCATTAGTCTGTTTAATCACAGATGTCTATCAATATATATGAGCCAGTAATGTAGAGGTGGATATCTGCTGTATACTGTTCATCAATAAGCCTATTCCAGTACCTCAGTACTTACAGGTGGACCAGGCCTGCCTTCCGCACAGCAGAGGAAATGGCTTTGATGGCAGTCAGCATGGCATTGATGAGCTGGGTCAGCTCACCGGTCGCCCCCTTAGCCTGGCGGCCGGTCTCGATGACAAAGCGGGTCAGGGTCCATACGTCCGTGTCAAACGCCGACTGGTCCGACATGCTGAGTTCTGTTCCTCCTGGTGGGCAGCAGATCGGGCAGAGGACAGAGAGCAAGTGAGCGACCTCACTACCAGCCAAGTCTTTTTCATACCCAGAGCAACGAAGGCAAGCCAGGCGATCTATTTGTGTGTGCAGCCGAGTGGAAGAGGGTATGTGTGTGGAGATGAGTGTGGGGGGGGGGTGTCAGGTGTCAGCTGTAGAGACCTGGCATCCTGCACTAGACAAGCACTGTTATTCATCGAGTCAAAAGGTTACAACATGTAACTCAAATCTTGGGGAACAGCAGAGCTTTGTGCATGAACATGAACACCTTTCTATATAGCCAAGTTCAAGTTCATTTGGTGAAAAAATTGAAAAAAAGCATTAGTTTAGTCAGACATCCTGCAGAAATGTTTTATGGCAGAACTAAATGTTGATGTTTGAAAGACCTAAGCATAGGTATGTGCATATAATTACATAATCTATTTATTAAATATGCTCTATGTCACCTAGTATGATTTAGTTTAAAGCTTGTTTTGATTTAGTCTTTTATGTTTCTGCACTATAAGTCCCTTTGGTTAAAGACTGAAGGAGAAGGGGATGTGAACTTAATATTGAGAGGAGGAGAACAGTTGGTGCTACATGTAGGTTTCAGCACAAGAGCAGCTCAAGTGAGCTTTAAATGTCATTCGGGCTCTGTGAGCTTCCACTGACCTTTAGCTGAAAGGTCAGCTGCTCTGAATAAAGTATCTCCTAACTGAAGACGGTATATCTTCCAACTTTTAATGAATTTAATATAAGTCTTCAAGTATTTGCATATTCCCCATCCACACACTTGAAATGCTGCATGAATACTCACTTTTCTGCAAAATGCTAACGTTTCCAGCAATAACAAAAATGACAAACAGCCAATGCTCACCAAATATGAAAACTAAATTCTAGCAAAAGATTTGACACTTTTAGCACTTATTTCAAAATAATGAAAAAAAAACCACTGATTTTTTTTGTCTTCGTAGACTCATGTCGATTTATTGAGACACTTCATCAATCCAGACAGCAGTTGTTAACATAATAAAAGGCATCAGGTGTTTTTGCATAGAGGTCTGCTTTTGGTCCTTCATGTGTGCAGAATGTATTTTACAGCACAAATGGAGGTAAAGACTTCAGGTTTATTCAAGTGCAGTTTTCTTTGGCACACTTTTGATCTTTGGTCATTTTCTGTGGAATGTGTGGATTTTTTTGTGCGTTATTGAGCTCCATGTCTCCACTGAGCCACCTTCTTTCTATTATCCATCAGATTTCTACAAATAGTACATGCTTATAACTGGTATGACATGAAAAATCCTTGCAACTCCAACTTTTTGTGCTTTATCTGAGAAAATCCTCTCACATTGTTGGGCTTAAGTAACCATTTCAACCACCACAAGGCATTATCGAAAATACATTTGCATCACGCTCAAAATGAGGCTGACGTCCTTAGTCCCATGAAAGTGGATAGTTTGGAGATACAAGGTTTGTCACTGCACAGTGACGGTTGTGAGAGTCATTCGGAGTGGTCTCACTTCTTGGCATGCTTCTTGTAGATGGCGACGTACTCCAGCACATCCTCGGGGGAGCCCATAGCCACGGGAGACCGCTGATGGATACTCTCGGGCTGGATGTCCAGGATATTCTCGAGGCCAGTGGAGGCCATGCCTCCTGCCTGCTCCATGATGTAGGCCATGGGGTTGCCCTCGTACAGCAGTCGCAGCTGTGGGGAAGAGGTGGAGTTTAGTTCCTGAATATTCTATTCTAGTCTATAGTCTTTTTAGTTTTGATTTGATTTACTAAACTAAGTCGCTTACTCATTGCAAGTCGGTAGCATGGAATCATACAGTTAAACAATTTTACATTTCTGTTGGGAGTTCTATCTTTTTAAAAACTCTCACTAAGCCCTCTCTCTCTCCACATCCTTTATACACATGAAAGTCAGCTGCTTTTTTCTACCTTTTTTAAAACGTGACAACATCATGTTTGGTTCAGTCTTACATAAACTGGAAGGATGTGAGGAGTGAAGACACAACATTGTGACACTTTCTTCAGTATGGTTTCATGTAACAAGGGACACTGAACATTTTTTTTATGGAACTCTCCCCTGAAAATAGTTTCATGAAAACTTATGACTTATATTCCCTTAATGGTTCAATCATTATTATTCATGATGAATATGACACTGTAGTTTATTTTGAGTACATCCCATATATCTATACTGTCCTGCTGCTGTTAATACTCTGGCTGAAAATAGCCCAGTGCACACAGTGCATAATTGTTTAGCCTTTTTAAAAATAAAATGGTGTAATCGAACACCTATATTTAAAAACATACGTAAAAGGAAAGAAAAACACTTTTCATAGGATTCTCTGACAATAACAAAACCCTGGAATATCACCAGCCTGATCTTTTAAACTTGTCGACATGAACTTAAACTACAGGAAGAAGAACCCCCCTTGTTACTTTAACAAAAGAGGTGTTTGTCTTTATGCCATATCCACATACTTCTGTGATTGTATTCACTTCACTTTGTTTACAGATCAAACATTTGAGACAGAAAATTTATTTGGTCTTTAAAATGTTCGATTCTCTCAACAGTGGACCTTACCTTTCCGTTGGGGCTCTTCACATTTCCTGGGTATAAAAAGATTCCTCCATACATCAGTGTTCGGTGGACGTCTGCCACCATGGAACCGATGTAACGTGCGTTGTAGGGCTCAGTGCCATCCTACAGTCATTTAAAATGATGCATCAGTTAGATGTTTAAGCCACAGATAAAAATGATCCAATCTTGGCAAACACTAGCATGTCTACATTTTAATGTTCTGTATGATGAGTAATCTCCACCACAAACCCCAACTGCTTCAGCTACGTGGCTGCAAACCATTTAATTTACTTTTTTATGTTAAGGATTTAAAAAATGTACACGACTCTGCTGATGTCAGCGTTACCTCAGGGAACTTCTTTTTCTGCAGGTACTCCATGACGGCGGGTTCAAAGTACTTTGCATAACCTTCATTCAAGCTGAAAATCTTTCCTCGCTTCTTGATTCTCACATCACGATCGACCAGGATGAATTCACCAATTGACTGATGAGCAAAAATTAGAAAATGTCATTACTAACTTCAGCACCACCGGTTCTGGACATAATCAATTTGCAAGTTATTTTAATTGCAACAAACAAAGGCCTTCAAGAGAGAACCTACTGGGTCGAGCATGAAGCCGTTGACCCCCTGGCCGGTGGAGATAACCATCATGGTGGCGCTGCCGTAGAGGGCGTAGCCTGCCGCCACAAGGTTCCTCCCAGGCTGCAGGGCGTCCCTCTCGCAGGGTTCATCATCTGTGGTCTGAGGGAAACAGTATAAACTAATGTCATCGTTCATTTATCATATAGGGGAGTCAAAGCTATTTTGAGCAGAAAAGAATGGACTATCTGCTGCTGATGTATTTTAGTCTTTGACCAAACAGCTATTAGCTCACACAAACCTACTCTGACATCACTCATTTGTTTGTGGACCAGTATTTTGAAGCGTCAAGTTTGGAGTTACGGCGTTGCCCCCTTGGTTATTAGGAGCCAGGTGTTACCATATTTGGATGAGAGAGTGGAGCTTGGGAGGATGCTGCGATTGGATCTAACGTTCAAAAGCAAACCATTTACTCTGAATAGGAGCATAATCTATAAAAATGATCATCATGCTGTATTTGAGAAGACTTGACACTGGCGACTGACACCATAAACTCATTAGGAAGCTGTTTATAGAGTGATAAGTAAGGTCATTTTATCATAAGCTTACATACAATCTAAATTATTTTTGAAACCAGTGGGGTCACCCCCTGCTTTGCCATATGAAATAATGCTAATAACTAATAATAACTTACTATAAAAATAGCAACATCATATCATTCTGCCATCACTTTATGTTCATAACACAAGGACTAATATACTTTATCATGGTAGATTGAAATTGTTAGTACCTTTCTGTAGATGGCAAAGATGGTTCCGATGGAGACGAGACAGTCGATGTTGGAGGAACCGTCCAAAGGGTCAAAGCATACAATGTATTTGCCCTGGAAAGGAAGGGAGAGTGTGAAAAATATCTAGCCAGTATGACATCTCCCGTGTTACTGAACAAAACACATTGTATGAGTCACGGAATTCAAATAGCGCCACTAAATGTCTCCACGGGGAGCTTTGAACTGTGCCAGACAGTGACAGCAATACATGGCTGATCAAGGTGTTGGTCTGAAAGTAAATTTTAATAACAATTATTTTGAAAGGACCTGAACACATTTTCAGGTGAACCGGTTGTATGAGATAAGATCCCACCATGAAAAGATCTGAAAACATACATTTCCATTAACCCAGACTGGCAAAACAAGATGATCCCGTTTTAATCTGCAGACAGTTCCGAAGAAACCTCAAATGTTAGCTTCACTCACACCGCTATTACAGGTCCCTTGCTTTGTTTTAGCATCTAAATCAAAGTGCATCCTCACTGCGTTACAGACCAACTTACCCTCTGTTCTGGGTCTATGATGATGGCTTTTTCATTCTCTTCAGATATCAGCACACAGGAGGTGAATGAGGACTTGATCATGTTGATGACCAGATCATTCGACAGGATGTCCAGCTTCTTCACCTGGTCACCTGTCACATTGGTGCTGCCAGCTATGCCAAAACTGACAGGACATAAAAAACAAAACCAGTGAGAGTGAGGGGTAGAAACTAACTACACTGAAAACTGCATTTCACCAAGAGGGATTTCACTTCTTTATACACAGAAAAGCAGATCATCCATGTTAAAGCGCGTACTAACAAATCTGCTCTGCTTTTGTAATACTTGCGTCTGAGATTCTGTGGTTGTTTCAACAGTATTTCCTCTGCATGTACAAAAATGGTAAACAACTGTACAGTTTAGTATTGACAGACGTTTGATTGGGATTAAAAATGTTGTACTCTCCAGTCTAGATAGACAACAATAAATAAATAAAAATGCAGTTGATGCATGACACAGCACTTTCAAGCTGCTGAGTTTCGTTGGTGATTGGGGGAAATGATTCATGGAGAGAAGTCTGAATCAGCCACAGAAAATAGAAAACAGATCATTGTAAAATGTACACTAAAGAAACTATATTTAAGGGAGTAATGATGATATGCACAAATGCAAGATATTGTGACACAACAGTTTACAAAGGACAAGGAAAACAAAGACTGGATGAGGAAATAAAAAGGTAGTACTGCAGATATGCACTGATTTATCTTGCACATGCTTCTCTGATGGATCCTGGCAATAAAGCTGCACAACAAACACAATGTAAGATTTGTGTTTTTTTAAAATAAATTAAAGATTTTCATCTAGGTTTAATCAAATGACAGTGGGCGTGGTAGCTTCAAGGTATGCGCTTCCTGATTGGCTCACAGAGAACCTGAACATCCAGCTCAATTTGTGCCAACGTGGATGTGTGAGGCTGAAACTCAAGTCACTGGTACTTTTACACTATCTGCGTGTGCAACACGTGCTAACATTGTTAATTTCTAAAATAATATCTGCTTCTCAGTGATGACCGTTTACTCACAGGTGGGCGATGCCAGCTTTGCGCACAGCGCAGGAGATCGCCTTCACCGCCGTGCAAATAGAGTTCAGCAGCGTCGTCAGCTCCCCGGTGCCTTTCGCCTTCCTGCCCTCCTCTATGACGAACCGGGTGATGGTGACCACGTTGGTGTCGAAGTCTCCTCGCTCGGACATGGTGACGGCTGGTCTGAAGCCTGAGTGTAGAAGTTGGAGGAAACGCTGGAGTATTTTAATGCTCTGCAACGCGGAACTCAGTGGAGGGAGTGAAAACACACGGGCCAATCCAGAGCAGGGGGAGAGGTGTGGCCCCGCTGGAAACACAAGCGCTTTGTCCCAAACACAACTGTGATGAAATGATAACGTTACCAATAGACGGATGTGACCGGATGAATACACGCTCTGCACATATGAATGCACCCTGGCGTTGCCTAAGACGGGTCGTGTACTTTTCAGCAGGTTCAGAATGATAGTGTGAATGAACAGTTTCATATTTGTTTTTCCTCTGATAGTGTGCACTCACATGGGACAGTTTTAGCTTTCAAATTTTTCTTTTCTATCTATCTATCTATCTATCTATCTATCTATCTATCTATCTAGCTCTCTAGCTTTCTAGCTATCTTTCAAAGAGCTGTAGTGGCATTGGAAACAGATGTTTAAATTGTTTAAGCAAGTGAAAGAAACAACAAAATAAAAGCAGATTGCCAAAATAAGTTTGAAATTAAAAAAAAAAAAAAATACAGGCAACATAAACAGAAGAAATGTGGATGTGAAGATGTACAGACAGTGCAGGATGGTGCCAACATCATTGGATAGTGCAAAAAAGAAATTTTTAAGATGATGCAACGTTTAAAGACTGGTATAACCGGTTAAACTACTGTAGTAAACATCCACTACTCTACGAACATATATCCATCCATCCATCCATCCATCCTCTTAACTACACATTCATCAATTAAAAAAACAGACATGTTTTTCTCAACAGCACGTCTACAATTATTCTTATCCTGTTGGCCAGCCCTCTAATGAAAAAGGGAATTGAACCCCAATGAAACTTTGACCTAATTTAAAAAAATAAGATGGAAAGAGGGGCGGCTGTGGCTCAGTGGGTAGAGCTGGTGGACCAGTGATCAGAAGATCGCTGGTTCGAATCCCAGGGCGGGACTGACCACATGTCGAAGTATCCTTGAGCAAGATACTGGACCCCAAAGTTGCTCCTGATGTGCAGTTGGCACCTAGTGAGGCAGCCACTGCCATCAGTAAGGGTCCTGCAATGA
>CAEMYA010000092.1:8024669-8102270 GCA_903131615.1 Diplodus sargus
AGTTCAAAAAAGAAATTTTTAAGATGATGCAACGTTTAAAGACTGGTATAACCGGTTAAACTACTGTAGTAAACATCCACTACTCTACGAACATATATCCATCCATCCATCCATCCATCCATCCTCTTAACTACACATTCATCAATTAAAAAAACAGACATGTTTTTCTCAACAGCACGTCTACAATTATTCTTATCCTGTTGGCCAGCCCTCTTATGAAAAAGGGAATTGAACCCCAATGAAACTTTGACCTAATTTAAAAAAATAAGATGGAAAGAAGAGAGCCCCAGCCAAACCTATGCCACATCCTTTAAATTGGCTTACTGTTAAGACTCACAGTAATCTATCGCAACAATACAAAGCTGCTTTCAGTCTGTACAGTCTCAACCAGCCTCTGTGTAATCAAAGTCATTGCTTACAGAAAGAGCAAATTAAACACATAGCCTATTTTATTGTAATTAATTGAGTTCTATGTGAAAAAGCTAACCTGTTGCTAACAAGTGTCCAACGGCCACTAAAAAGCTTTATGCTTTCCCAACATCTTTTTGATTAAATTATCTTTAAATGGGCTATTCTAGTCAAAGGTCTCTTCTGCACCCAGTGTAGAAATGCAACAAGTAAAAGCAATCAAGATTGACTCATCTTAAGTATTATCCTTAAAATACACTACTTATTAGTACTAATTAGTTAGGGATATGGGTACATACATGAGTTTGCACACTAATGTTTAATTATTTTTGAAAAGAAGGGAGAGTGTGAGAAAATATCTAACCAGTATGACATCTCCTGTGTTACTCAACAAGTCACACTTTATTAGTCCTGGAATTTAAATATTGCTATAAATGTCTCCACGGGGAGCCTTGAACTGTGCCAGAGAGCGACAGTATTACATGGTTGATCATTGATGTGAAAGGTGTCGGTCTGAAAGCAAGTTTACATAACAATTATTTTGAAAGGACCTGAAGTCTATTCCAGGTGAACCGGTTGTTCGAGATAAGATCCTACAATGAAATGATCTGAAAACAGACATTTCCATCAACCCTGACTGGCAAAACTAGATGATCCCGTTTTAGTCTGCAGACAGGTCCGAAGAAACCTCAAACATTAGCTTCACTCACACTGCTATTACAGGTCCCTTGCTTTGTGTATCTCACAGCGACACAGACCCACTTACCCTCTATTCTGACTCTATGATGATGGCTTTTTCATTCTCTTCAGATATCAGCACACAGGAGGTGAAAGAGGACTTGATCATGTTGATGACCAGCTCATTAGACAGGATGTCCAGCTTCTTCACCTGGTCACCTGTCACATTGGTGCCGCCAGCCATGCCATAACTGACAGGACATAAAATTAAAAAAACCCAGTGAGAGTGAGGGGTGATAACTAACTACATTGAAAACTGGCAGGGAAGACATTACACCAAGAAGGGTTTTTACTTCTCTATACACACAAAACCAGATCATCCATGTAAAGTTCTGCATTGCAGAGCATTTAAGTCCTCCAGTGTTTCCTCCAACTTCTCCTCCCAGGCTTCAGGAGACGAGCCGTCACCATGTAAGACTGAGCAGCCTTAGACACCAAAGTGGTCACCATGACCCGGTTCGTCATGGAGGAGTGCAGGATCAGTACCGATTTAACATGGATGATCTGGCTTTATGTGTATTAAGAAGTGAAATCAATAACAAATCAGTTCTACTCTTGTAATTTATTGCGTCTGTGGTTATTTCAATAGTGTTTTCTATGCATTACAAAAATAGTATTTAAACAGCTGTACAGTTTGGTATTGAGAGAAGTTTGATTGGGATTACAAATGTTTAGTTGTAACTGTGATTAGTCTCCAGTTTAGATGGACAAAAAAACCCAAAAAACTGCTGAGGTTAGCTGGTGATGGAGGGAGAGAGTGAGGGAAGCAACACATCAGCCACTGGAGAGAGGTGTGAATCCGTGTCTCATCACCTTTCGTAAACTGGAAACAGAACAAGCACCTCAAAACTGAATTTAAACAGTGAGGAAATGTTACTAATTACATTTACTCTTGTACAATACTGAAGCACTATACCTGCACTATGTCTTGGAGGCAAATTTTTTACTTTTTATTTCACTGCATTTATGTGATGACTTTGGTTACTAGTTACTTTAAAGATTACATGCTGCATCAAAGCAAAAGTAGAAGAGACACTTCATTCAATGTCAGATACTTTAAAGGTACGCTATGTAGTTTTGAGGAGGACATTTTAAGAGAAGAGATGAATGAGTGACTGAAGAAACTGAATAAAGCGACTCTGTTAAAAAGGACTGCATATTGTTTTTATTAGCAGGACTATTATAAGTAGCTACTTGCTAGCATCAAACAGTGACCTTACAGAACAATTTTTTTCTGAGTTTGTATTATTACCATACTAATATAGCGAACATTATCTTTCTAAATTTGGTTCTGACTTTAAATGTATTGCTTGAGTTAATGTACTTACTTGGTTTCCAACACTGCAGGTAGTGAAGTTAAACCGCAAGGAGACTAATGCTGTTACAACAAACCGCCATCAGATGGCGGTCTTGGCCAGATAACAGATAGTCAACGTCTTGTAGCGTGCTGACTGTTTGCTCTGTCCAGAGCACTTAAAGTGTATTATGCTAGACTAGAATTCTAATTAATAATCTATACTATTATCGTATATCTTTACATTTATGTTATCTTTAGATTGTACCGCATGTTTTAAGAGATTAGCTGACAGAAACCCTAAAAACTAGCCCCTTAACCGCACTTCACTTTTCACACAACAATAAAGTTCCATGTTAATGCGCCAGATGAAACATCCCGTTTAAGATAGTTACACTGGGGGACTATATTGTTACGCGTGAGATAAACACCCAGCTAAAGTCCTTAACGAAACGTTAACTGACGTCTGTTTTTTCGTGAAACTCCTTTAACCTTTTCCGCTGAGTGAGCATTCTGCTTATTTAACCCTGTTGTGGCTCGGACAGTGGAAGTAGGCCAAACTTGCGGCAGGTAAGCTACACCTGTAGCTCTGCCCGACCTTCATCCCAGACTCAGCTCGTCCGGGCATCGACTGCGCATGTCCGCGGGGTAACAACTCGCTGCTGAGGCGGACAAGTACAAAGAGGCTGCTGGTGGTGCAGACGGGACGTGTCGTGCAACACGGGGCGAAGAAGTACAACCTCGTTGAGTTTAACGTTAAATTATCAGCTTTTTTTGTATGTTTTGTTTTTTTTTTACGTTAGTTTGACTCCGAGAACAAACAGTTGATTCAACAGCGAGGAGGGGTTGCATTCAAGTCCAGTAAAAAAGGAGCTTGGGACACTTGGCGTCGGGTAAGTTAAACGCTTTTTTTTGAGTCGCTTTTCAGTTCTGATAAATGCAAAAGACGTATACATTTAATCGTCCTGCAAGTATTAATGCGTTTGAAGACATTGTTGTGCTGACACGAGCACGCGTGAGGTTTTAATTCCCATGATGAGTTCAATGTGTCTTCGGTGCACGGTGTGGGTCAGGTGGTCCTGCAGCGACCAGACGAGACAATCCCATGAAGCGCTGCTGCTTAAGCAGGATTATGTTTAAAGTCGTATGGTGTTTGTTGCACCAGTTCGTTGTCTTAATCTACTGCTTCTTATTCCCTCCCTCTGACTAAACGAAGCTTGTTCGCGCCAGACAGGTGTCATGGAAGTGCTGGGCAGTGTCCCACATGCTGCAGTAACGTGGGGTTGAACTTTGAGCTCCAAGGACAAGGGGAAAAAGTCCATTTATTCATTAAAGATTTAACTTTTGAGCCTTATTCTGGTGGTTGCTTTCCGCCCTTGAAACGGTGTTCCATGCTCTGACCTTTCCCTCTCATGTGACCAGTATTATATGACCCACACTGACTCGTCTTTGCCATACATTTAAGAGCTTCACACCCCAAACATCCTCACCACAAGCCTCTTAAGAGAGCAATTTCTTTTACGTTTACATTTATTTTGCTTGCCATTACCAATTTCCTCACTGTCAGAGGGGTTGAGGCAGGCAGATGGAAGCTGTGCAAAAGTTGTGGGGAGCTAAAGCGTGTTAGGATCAGGATAAAGTGGATACAGACCTGGATGGTGGTCCCTTTTGTGCTGGCGAGGAGCCGGGATTTAATAGAGGGCTCTTCATCTTCTGCTGGGCTCAGAGGCTTTCCCACTTTTTCTATACAGAGATAAAGCCCAGAATTGATATGTCAAGGGGAAGAATATGAGCTCTGTGACAGCGCTTTTAATGAAATTCTTTGGCTTCCAGTGTGGCACTTTTGGCATATTCCCGAATCCATTTTTCTACACTTGGGTATAATAAGAATAGAGATTACAGACAGTGCTTTCATCCGGGGGTCCAAACAAAGCATTCCTTCAGACATGAAAGTACCAACCTGGTGTGTCTCTGGTGAACCTGGTGATCTTTTGTACCGTCACTTTAGTAAAAAAAAAAAAATCTGTCCAGTTAAACTTTTCTTTTTCTTGTATAATACTAGTTATAAGGCAATATTTTAAGGTTATGTTTAATTAGCAAACACAGTTTGGCCATTCTAATCAAACCAAAGCAAAGTAAGATATAAATACTTGCCTAATCTCCTGACCTTGGTATGTAAATCTTTAGATCTATGAGTCAACAAGACATGTACAGTTTCTGAGTGCAACACCACTGTTGTAAATACAAATCTCCAGGTCTGTAAGTTTGTCAGACATAATGTAGGCGCTCACTACAAACAAAACTCATTTCATCATAAAAATGTTGTGTGAAAACCTGTATCTTGAAGCAAACATGTATGTAACGCTGTCATCCTACCCTCTAACTGAAGTTACATATACCGCTTTTCCACCAGAATAAGTGCGTCTACATAGGTTTTTTATAAACATGAGTACACCTGCTAAAAATCGCTTATTGAATGACCCCATTCCCACATCCGTCAGACAAGGCAGCTCGTCTATGATTTTTATCCGAAACTTTACGTTGTACGTCGCAGACACGTCACAAATGCGCCTGAAACAGTTGTAACAGAAGAGGGAAGAAAAAGTTCATTAACATTTGGAAAGTCTAGAAGAGCCACAGGATTTAATTATTTTATCCTCATTCAAGTTGACCGGGTGCTAAAATGGTTAGCAGGCTCAGTCAGCGATCCAGGTATTTTCATACTTTGGAAATCAAGCTTTTTTTGTGGCTTCAAAACACCACTGAGCAGCTTTCATAGGAATGAACAGGACTCCACTACCAAAACTGTGTCCAGATTAAAACGGCCTTGATAGACCTCATCCCACATTCCTTCTTTATTTACGCGCCACCAGTGGATGTTGATAATGGGTCATCTCTTCATGCACTAAAATTTAGCGAGTTCACCTGTGTCTACTTCAGAGTCAGTTGACCCAGGTGTAAATGCAGAGTTTACACATTCCCATTTCCCACCAAAGACTAATCATAACATAACATTTTAAGTGGGATTTTTGACCAGTGGAAAAGGTAATAGGTGGTAATAGTGGAGAAACAAGAAATGTTGGAGCTGAGTGGCTGAGACGAAGACACCATTCACCCTATTACAAGACACTGTGCAATCAAAATGATTTTGAAGCTGTTGTTTTAAAGTAAAAGAGTGACATAACGTTGCTTTAAAAAGCCTTGCGTTGAATTTTGAGTTTAGTTTTGCCGTACATCATGAGTATAGCCATGTAGGTGAGTTTAAACAGCATCTGATTCTTCACACGAAATGACACAGAACACATGTAGGGAGACATATTTTCACAGGTTTGTAAAAGTATTGGAAACACCTCTCCATAAAACATAAAGCCAATCAAATGCAGCAAATACTACAAGCTTCAAAATGACTCGCTCAGTTTCAGCAAGAAGTGAACATTCAAATCTCTATTAAGTTTTTTTTTCTGCATGCATATTAAATTGCATTACTTTTAGGTAAGTATACCTAATAAACGGGCGATTTATGTATATTAATCTTATTAAGGGCCCTGAGTGGTTAACTTGGCTGGAAATTGTTTTCTTTTCAGCTCAGCGGTGCTTAACAGTACAGCCAAAACTGGAGCTGCAGCACAGTCTTGTGTTTTGTACTGTCATCATGGTACACCGTATACGGGAGGTTATGTCCTCCAGGTGTTGTCTATCTGTTTATCCATCTGCCTCTGGAGAACATTACTTGCTTCATATATCTGTTTAAGTGTTTTTCATGTAGCATCATTCTACATAATAAGGATTGTTTTTCCTTGCCGTAAATGAATGGCATCATTTAAAATGGTTATTACGGCCACTTAAAGGTAGGAGGGGCAATTCTGGTGAAAGATAGTTGATTGTTGAGTCTCATTCCCAGGTCAGCAAGTATGGGCGGTATTTGCCCCTGAAATTCTAATCCAAAATGTTGGTATTTAACGATATAGCAGATTTTTCTCAAGAATCGCCTACCCTACCTTTATTTAAGGAAAGTATAAAGTACCTGATAATTAAAACACTGTATAGGCTGACTAATATCTGTTTTTATAAATGCATCACACTGATTTCAGTGTGTCGTCAGCTCACGTGCCTCTTGTTTGTTTTTCACTGACATTTCTGAGCTAAGAGTGGTTCAAACTATAACAAGCTTTGTGTTAAAGCTGTACATTGTTCATGTCCTCCAGCGATACCCAGAGCATTCCGCTGGTTTGCTTCACTCACACGTGAGCAGATCGGATGCAAGTACAGCCTGGCGTCGGTTGGTACATCAGGCTTAGCGGCACTCTTGAGTCCACATCATCAGGCTGGTTGTTCAGCCTCTGCGGCACATATGGCACAGGGTCTCTCAATTAACACCTTAGTGAGACGACCCTTCCGTCCACATGATCAAAGCCGGGCCTCCTCCTGCTCAGAAGTGTCACCCCCGGCCTCCACCTCCCTGTGATTATGACTCCCACCCCTCCTGTGTTTGTTTGGAGAAAATGACTTCCACTACGCTGCCCTGTCTGAGCGAGTTGCACGTCAAATCCGGCGCTGCTTTTCTTGCGGCTGTGCAGTTTTTGTGGAATCCCTGCAGTGGCGTTTGCTCTGTAATTTTATGCAGAGGGGGTGCCGAGTTGTAATTTTAGTTTTGGTTGAACATCTGTGAATGCTTCTGTCCCATTTGTGCATGTTTTAGCTCTTAAAATACTGCACCGTTGGCCTGAAAAGATGAATTTTTTTGTACCCATGTGTACGCGTATTGGTTTTTCTGTGAGAGCTGGTCTCAGTGTTTGACTGTGGAAGGGGAAGGGAGTTGATACAGCTGTTTGGGTCTTAAAGTGTGGGATGAAGGCCTACATGAGGCTCAGGGATTGCCCTGTTATTACAAGATCAAACCTTCTTTGAATAGTAGATCTACCGAAACGAAACAGTCACAGCTCCCCTGCAAAAACCAAAAACCAAGCCTTACCAACAAATATATAAAAGTGTTTGATGAAGGCCAAATCGATTTTGTGAGATATCAGGTTGGGTTAGAGATCACGTAAGAAGCTCTAGAGGCATAAACATGTAAAATCTAAAATAACAAGACCAGCACAGCAGATTTTAAATGCAGGACTTGTTGAATGTAATGAAAACAAAAAAGAAAAGTCGAGCTTTGAGAATCCTCAAAGATTTTCAGGGTCCCGGGGCAGCCGCCAGGTCAGCCGCACATTGTTTGCAAATTTGCTTGGAAGTCATTACTGGAGTGATCAAAGCGCTGGCAGAACTGCTTGGAAATCCTCTTAAATTGGTGCAGAGAGGCTTAACGGAGTTCGAAATGGCCTGAGATGGATTGGGAGACTTTTATGTTGGCTGTTGGCTTTTTCATGCAGTCAAGTATATTTTGATTTAAAGGTCAGATGTAATGTAACTATAGGAGAAAAGGCTGCCAAGCCAGTGATTGCAGTTCAGGCCTGCGTTTCAACATTTATAAGTGAGAAACCATTGCATATTTTATAAGAGGGACCTTGGGGTTTCATCATTTTTACGCATTACATTGCTCATATTTTTATGGAGACCTCAAGACAAATTCCATCCTGTTTGTGGCGATAAAAAATAGATATTATCTACAAACATGACTGTGGCAACCAACATGTATTTTTAGCCAAACAAGATCTTTTCCTGACCTCAACCAAGTGGTATTTGTGAATAAACCAAACCAGATCATAAGCATAGCATTATGACTACATAATGCAAACTTCTCCCTCCACCCCTTTTTTATTTAGCTGGCATTGTGGCCTCCAATAGGAGACATTTTAAGACTGTGTGAACCAGTTAAAAGTGTTGTCAAAGATATGTGAAGAGTGATATAGCACGATCTACAGTGAGGAAATTTTCATTCATTTTAAGAACCCAGTTGTCAAACTACCGAGCTGTTCACTCTGTCCGAGAACAGCTTGATGAGAGGAAGCGGTTGTCTTGCTGATGGCAGAATTGATAACCTCTTTTGCCTTTAAGGCCTGTTTAGCTCAAGTACCAGTGGCATCTACTGAGGTTGTGAACTGAGTTGAGATTCTTAGAAACTTGCATGTCAGCTGGTGCATTACTCGCCGTCATTAGAGCATTACAAAAGAACATGTGTGGAAAAACCGTAAGCTCACAAAACTATCACATTACATATTCCACTTTTCTTGATTGAATTGTTCCCTCGTCATAACGTGGATATACCGTCGTCTTGTTGAGGATCCTGGTTGTTTTGACCATATGGAGAATTGTTAGATGATTCGAGTCCTGCGTGTTACAGCTTGTGCAAGATTTTGGTCAACATGAATGAGTGAAGGTAATTCTCTGTGTGGCTGGGATTAACCCTGGGTAAACCTTCAAGTATGTTTCACAAAGATGTTTTGTTTCCCGCTATGTTAATCCCTTTCTTTCATTCATGCCTCCTCTCAGTCATCATGTGCTCTTTATATTAGAGATGATCAGTCGCAATCAATTTTCTAAATAAATTTAGTTAAATGAGTCATGAATTCAAGATTTCCCTTGAGCCATGTCTTCTACTTTTGCAATTCTCATTAATACCTATTTGGATAGTTGATGGATATTATTGTGACTCAAACCTTCATTTAACATTACTTTGAAAACCTTTTACGGAATCATATTGCTACCAGTTTGAAACAGATCTAATTAGATATTTGTTTGGAGTTGTACAGATAAACAATTAATGATTAATGATCCTTTATGACGGGTGACACTGATCGGCCTTCATACGTGATCATTAATTTTAGCTCTCTGCTCGATGCGACTTTCTTGCTTTAGTCTTTTTAACTGTCTCTGCTTAAGCTAATGGGTTGATCCTTAGAGTTAGATTAATAACACACTGAAATGCCCTTAAGTGATGGCCTGACGAAGCTGGGGTAAATGACTGTTTTGATTTTTGACCACAACAGGAGGAGTGGCAGAAAAAACAAAATGTGTGGTGAGGCATGCAACTCCAGAACACTTAATTAAATTTCGCCTTCGCCTTGCCCATGCTTCAAGGAAAATGCAGATGCTTTTCACTTTTCTTCAGTGCTGAAATTAGCTGTATTATCAAACTCAGTTGAAGGATTGGCTGATGTACTATGGAGCCAGAACAGTGACATTAAAATTTGGCATCCAAAAAAAAAACTGGCATTGAAAACAAAACCAGTATTGAAAAAGGAAACATTGGCATTGAAACATTTGTATTGAAAACAGTTGTATTGGCATTGAAACAAGTTTTGGCACTGAAAAAAGAAACTAGTTAAAATAATTAAAATCTGAAAATCTTATTATTTTATTTTATTGGGATTTTTTTTTTATTTTTCAATGACAATCTTTAGATTTTTTCTTCATGTCCCTTTTTTTTCAGTGACAGATTTTTTTTACAATGTCAGTCTTGTTTTTACAATGTCAGTTTTTTTTCAGTGTCACTGATTTTCAGTTTCAACTTTCTGTCACTGTTTTGGCGTCGAGAGGGAGGGGCCTGAGGGGAGGGGCAAGTAGAGCGTGGTTTGCATATCATTAGAGAAGGTAATGGCTGCAGCCTGCGGGAAGGCGGAGCTGGACGGTCCGTGTGCCGGCCGCCTCTCTGCAACACAGAGTCCAACTACCTCGTGGACTTTTCTTCAAGCTCTCTCCTGATGTGTCCAAGTCTCTGTATGTCTGAATCTGTCGCGGAACTCCCGAGCCTATATGCCTATGGAGTGTGGTAGTAGCACGGAGCTAACGAGATTCGAGGCGCCGAGCACGGAGCATTAGCCCCAGTTAGCACAACAGTACAACAGCAGGCTTTTCACGCCTGTTGTGTGGTTCCGAGCCGGGGCTGCAGCGCTGACAGCAGCGCTCCGGTCCGCTCCTCGAGCTCCGTACCACCATACCGCATACAGAGACCGGACAAAAAAGCAGAGTGCTTGGAGAAAATCAGAGAGGAAGTTGGACTACCTGCTAAGCTATGAAAATATGTGTCTGTTACTTGATTACAGCCGTCTGTTGTACTTTACTATGAACCACAATAGCACAATCACAGCTGACTTTCCCCGCATACTAGCTTGTTGAGTTTAGTATGAATAGTGATATTATTCACATGAACTGAGTTTATGGGGGAGACAGTGTCTCTACAGCTGTATGGTGGTACAGAGCTCGGGGAGCAGACCGGAACGCTGCTGTCGGCGCTGCAGCCCCGGCTCGGAACCACACAACAAGCGTGAAAAGCCTGCTGTTGTACTGTTGTGCTAACTGGGGCTAATGCTCCGTGCTCGGTGCCCCGAATCTCTTTAGCTCCGTGCTACTACCACACTCCATAGGCATATAGGGTCGGGAGTTCCGCGACAGATTCAGACATACAGAGACTTGGACACATCAGGAGAGAGCTTGAAGAAAAGTCTGCGAGGTAGTTGGACTCGGTGTTGCAGAGAGGCGGTTGGCACACGGACCGTCCAGCTCCGCCTTCCCGCAGGCTGCAGTCATTACCTTCTCTAATGATATGCAAACCACGCTCTACTTGCCCCTCCCCTCAGGCCCCTCCCTCTCGACGCCAAAACAGTGACAGAAAGTTGAAACTGAAAATCAGTGACACTGAAAAAAAACTGACATTGTAAAAAAAATCTGACATTGTAAAAAAAATCTGTCACTGAAAAAATAGTGACATGAAGAAAAAATCTAAAGATTGTCATTGAAAAATACAAAAAAATCCCAATAAAATAATAAGATTTTCAGATTTTAATTATTTTAACTAGTTTCTTTTTTCAGTGCCAAAACTTGTTTCAATGCCAATACAACTGTTTTCAATACAAATGTTTCAATGCCAATGTTTCCTTTTTCAATACTGGTTTTGTTTTCAATGCCAGTTTTTTTTTTGGATGCCAAATTTTAATGTCACTGTTCTGGCTCCATAATGTACATTGTATATCGTTTATAGGAAGTAGTAAAATAAGGGTATGTCGCAGTTGCAGGGAGTATTGGGGAGGTGAAGGCAGTTTTAAAGTCTAAACGGCAACAGTTGTTGATTACAATGAATATTTTTGATGATACTGCAACTTTCAACTTGTACAATAAAACCAAAACATACAAATGAATACATCATTCAACAAAACACTAGTTGAGTTTTCAAAAATGACATTTTAAACCGGTTTGAGATGCCAGACAGTCAATGAGACATTTAACATGCGACTAAGCCACATCTGAGACAAATGTAATTAGAGCCCATGAATGAGAGTGCTATGCAGGGGTGCAACTGATCACATAACTAATGGTTCGGTTTGTATCACAGTTTTGAGTTGCAGATCAGATCTTTTTTTCCCCAAATCTGCTGGGAAGCAAAAGGTTAGGCTAACTTTAACAATGCACTCTGATGAAGCCGCCTCTCTCTGTCCATAGTCTCACTCAATGTCCCTCCCACAGTAACGTCTTATTGGTTACATGTCACAAGAAATGGTGTATTAACGCTGAAAGCTCCAAGCACAGCCTGGATGTGAGCGAGCGAGGCTCCGCAACAAGGCAGAAGATATTGGCAAAACAGTTCTGTTTCTGTAATGACATGCATGCCCAGTTTTCCAGTTAACAGTCATAACCCTATGTTGTTTCACTCAACAGAGAGAGAGAAGCATTTTTTAAATAAGTCGCTCATCACTACTTAATCATTACACTTGAGAATCACAGATGGTGATCACTGATCGGATTAGTCGCCCTGCTAAAGTTATGGAGTGGCATCCCAAGGTGCCAGAATACTTACAGTGCTCTCTAACTGTCTAGATGCAGTGAGTGACCTCACTGGATCTGAAGTGCTGCAACAATTATAGAGATCTGCCAAACGTTCAGAGCTAGTATTTTATAAATCTTCCATGGCTGCCTATGTCAGAAGGAAGTGTCGGTTTATAGAAGCAACAGTCCCTCAGCTTGTCATTATCTTTCCAGAGATACTTGTGAATGAAAGGCAAGTTGTCATAAAAAAGGGAGGAGTGAAAAATCCCGCCTGTTTCTTGTACGTTAAGCAGGACAAGGCAGGTGCAATGGGAATTCAGGGCTCAGTTGATACTGTGATAATCCCTCAAATATGCAGGCATGTACAGACCTCACCTGTCAAGTTGAAGCATTTCACAAGTAGGCAGTCTGATTGAATTTAGCCAGAACTTGATGCAGCCAACCAGCTGTGGCCATGCTTAGGGAGCATGGCCACAGCTCAACGCTTGCTTGTCATGTTGACTTTTCAGACTTTGGGGTTGGGGATGGAATGGAAAGTGCCATGACCTTTGATTGGCTGTTTGGTTTGATTAACATCTTTAAGAAATCCCATTTAAACATTGTGTATAATTGTTACCAAAGCTACAGCACCTCTCAAACGCTAAGGCTGTTGGTGTTATACGGTGAGCAATCGAAGGAGGGAAGACATCAGCCAATGATAATTCCACGCTGCCTCTATGGTATCAAAGGTCCGCTAGACAAGCGAGCCACCACTTGAAGCAGAATTGCTACCTTGCATGGAAGATTTGTATTTATGTAACATGTTACTGCAGCCATGCACAGGTTTTGAGACTAATTAAACATCTTATCCTTTCATGAAAAACATCCATTATTGGATTCTTTTCAGTGTGAATCAGTTGAGCCATGAAGGTGGTGTGTTTTCATTCTCAATAGATTTTGGGTGGAGTATCACTTTAATGAGAGGTATAAGTGTTCTTTTAACTGCAGATCTTGCCTTGTGCATCTTTTTACCCGAAGGCTACTGGAAACGCCTTCTGTTTCTCTACACTTCCACTATGCTCTAAACCACAGAACGAGCTGCTGAATTTGTCTCCTGCTAGGGATGCCACTGTTTACGGCTGAGAGAACCCCACAGCCCCGGCCCGCTAGTCACCAGGCTGCTCATATTACAGCCTCCCTCGCTGGCTGCCATTGTCAGGTTACACTGTGTGTGTGTGTGTGTTTGGTGTCTGAGCGGCTGTGTTGTGATTGGCTCGTGCTCTGCAGTGTGAGACAGTGCCGGGTGAAGTCTCCATGTTAATCCTTCATTTCTCTCTGGGATGTTTCCTCTCTGGTTGTACTGGGAGCTGTATGTGAGGTGCAGCTGATGGAAATGCACGCAAAGATTTACTTGGAAACTTTTGAGACCTGAATAAGGTGACTGGTAAATATGTTTTGGAATTGGTAAGTCTACAGTTGATAACACTGTTGCATTGTTTTCTGAAGATGTTGTCAGTGTTCGAGCCGCATATTTGGATTCATATTACCTGCTGCTGTCAGCATGTTTTTGTTTTATTCATAGACTACACGCTCAGCGCCGTGACTGAATGCAGCGTTGAACTTGCATCTCCGTGCTATCTTATCGCTGAAAACTTTAAGAGAACACAGGAAAATGCACTTATTGTGTACACATTACACATCTTGTTGCTTCTTCCATCATAAGATTATGAATTATGAACATATGAGTACTAGCTTTTTTAATAAGATGACATCCAATATTGTTGCCTGAAGTATTGTTGTGGTTGCATGTATGTGGGGGAAACACTGAGGAGACAAACCTGCACAGTTGCAATCTGTGAGATGGTGTGAATTTGTTTCTGGGTCTTGTCAGGGTTTTTGGGGGTGTGAGATGTCTGTTGTGTCTACAGCTGCTGCTCTGCACATTCCCAGTAAAGATCCACTCACTCTGACCTCAAGGCTGGCTGGGGATCCAACATTTTGGCTTGTATGTGCAGTGTAAAAAATAATATGCTGTGCACTGTTTTCAACAAAGACACTGGCTGATATTACTTGTTTTTGATGTGCTTTGTTTTGGGGGTGCCTTCAACCAATATCTTACCTGTTTCATGCGGTTTGAACAAACTCTGGTGTGTCAGCCCCTGTGGTTCAGTGTGTGTTGGCTGTCAGCTGCGCTCTGCTTCTGGTTTTTCAGGTGTTCTTTTGAGATTAACCACATGATTGCATGATGGTAAATATGTGATTTCAGCAAGGGTTTTAAAGCTAAACTACCATTATTAAGCCTGCCATAATGTTATGGTACAAGACGCCCCTTTTTCATTATGTTTCTACCTGTAATTTTCCATAACCTGTGGTTGAGTTGCAATTTAGATGAAA
The DNA here is from genome assembly GCA_903131615.1 of Diplodus sargus. Lineage (NCBI taxonomy): Eukaryota > Metazoa > Chordata > Actinopteri > Spariformes > Sparidae > Diplodus > Diplodus sargus. Next base: position 8,039,188 of record CAEMYA010000092.1, read on the forward strand.
AATGTCTGAAATATCAGAGAACATAAGATCACGTAAGACTATATGAAATGCTCCATATGACTGCATGTTTACCTATAGGTCCACTTGTAGAAAGTCAGTGTGAGCATAAAACAGACCTAAACTAACTGAACAGAGCACTGACAACTAAGCGTGCCTTTCCATGCTGGTCACATCAAAACAATCAAGCTGTGCCCACCTCTTGTGATGCTATCACAGCCTGGCTACGCAGTGCGAGACAAACAATACACATTGTCATGTTAAAATCTGTAAAGAGCACAGCAAACTTCACCTGTTTTTTTGGCAATGATCACCTTCAATTTGGTGATGAAACACTTGTGGCAAAAATATGTAAGAGAGGCAGAAGTTCAACAGTTAACGCCATTGTCTAAAATGACATCAGTGGAATGAAACTGTAAACTACACTTGAAATGTAATAATTTTGAATCACCCCAAGCAACATTTTCTGCACTGTGTTCTTTTAAACTAAAACGTTTTTTCATGTCTGCTAACGACATAGTGATACCAGTGTATATCTGATAGGTCAATATCGGCCAACCAGTATGTCAGTCCAGCTCTACTCAGAGCTACAGTTAATGGTGCGAATAGAGCTAACGGAGCTAAACACACAGCAGGACAGAGTTTCACTTAGTTCATGAAGCGTTGAACAGTGAACTGCAGTTACAGTTTTCTGTAGCCAAAATAAATCTACTGACGTACCTCAGCTTAACACAGTTTAGAAGCAAAAGTACTTTCAACAAACAACTTAACGTGTTTTTAATGTGTTGTTGGCATATCATCATGAAAACAACAAACAAAAACTAGCGTTACACAAGCAAAAGTATCCCTTTATTCAAAGATGAACAGCAGAGAGGGGATGTAAAATGAGAGGAAAGAGGGAGAGGGAGGAATTGACAACCACTGCTGGACCTTGTGGTCATTACTAGGTTATACAGGGGTCAGGTTATATCAGATATAATGTAATTGCAAGCTGGGAAAGAAACGTCAACGTCAACGTCCTTGTGGAAGTTATTAGCTGGCTAGTCTGGGTTTTTTTTTTTCTTGTGGCATCACAAATTGTGGCGGTCTTAACTCGGGTATGACCTTAATCTTACTTGCATTGTTTCCGTCTTAAAGAAAATGGTGACATCAGTTCACTCAACTTTTAAGAGCAGTTTTAAGATAAAGTCATGACAGTTTTTTTCTCTAATTAAAATGAACATCTCCCTTTTTGTATAGTCGATGTGACAAACTAATGGGAAAATACTATTAATATATGAGGAAGACTACAATACTTCCTCATATCAGAAGCAAAGCTGTTTTCCAGTCAGAGGTCTTTCATAAAACCTGTCTATGGCCAAATGCCTTTGATTCTGTGCATAAACATCTTCCCAAAGAAGATTTCGGGCGTTTCTCAGTAAACTGTTAAAGTGCTGCAGTAAATTATTTCCTCTTGTGGTCAGTGGGGCTTTGTTTACAGTGGAGATTGACTCCCTGATGACACCAGTGATCTTATCGGCTGCGGTTAAAGCTACTGTGCACATGAAGGCCTGCTGTCAGCACACCACATGGAGAGCGTTTAATGAGGCTGTATTTGCTGGAGGCCTTATTTATGCATCCCACGTTAATTATAGAGAGTAAATTCATGTGTGTGTGTTCTGTAATCAACACGTAGACTCCTGAGTATATGCGTAATGATTTGCTGTTTTTTTTTGTCATGATTAAAGTTTTGTTGATGCTTTAATGTGTTTTTTTAGTTTGATGTATAAAAATGTGCAGTTGTTGGTACAGCGAGCTATGGGCTGCAGTGTTTTGGCTGTGTGACTTTACTCCTCATCTCTGCGCTGTAGTGAAGTCAGCTTCACAATGGCACCGCACCTTCTCATGTTTCAGTTTCCACAAAGTGAGGGGCTGATCGCCATGGTAACGATGTCCAGTTTCCCCAGCCTATCCCCAATTCTGCCTCTGAGGACAAGGTCGCAAGACAAAATATCCAAAGAATTGTTTTTGAATCATTTTTAAAAGTGTGTTGGTGTATTTTTATCTCTATTGGTGTATATTATTAGCTCTATTGTAATTATTTTGAATTATAACCTACTTATTTAGAGAAATAAATTTTCTTTACGAGGGAATCTGTAATAGTACTAATAAAAAGTTGTGACACTGGGCACTTGCAGGAATATTTATCGCAGCAGTCATGAGCACCACATGGATCACCTTTTTTAATCATTTGATCAGGTGTCATGCACAGTGACATCCTTATATCTAGTTAGGTCATAAGTTAATCTCAAAAGATGACCATGTGTCACTGAGATGTTATATCAGCAAACCAGTTTAACAGGCTGTTGAAAGTCTGCCTGTTTTGTGTATTCAAATTAGAGCTTGTGTTTGCTCTTTTAATAACTGGGTTAAACATTTGAGTTGTCAGGACACGAGGCAGCAGTATGATCTGTAGTTGACATAGGCCCACTGTCACAGGTGATAGATGGATCCAGAAAAGAAACATTTGTGAGAGATAGTTAAATGATAATGAAATCAATAAAAATTATTGTTAAATACAGAATTAAACACATGATCAAATCACCAGCCAACAACCTTCACGTAACAGTAGTAGTGACCTTGTTGCTCTTAGCAGGCTCAAACTGCTACCAGTCAGTTTCATTCAAGCAAGCACAATAATATACATAGTGTTATAATGTTGTGCATATATACGCTTCAGTTGAAATAATTAGCCTCTGTCACTACCTGATGTGAGTAGTTCCCCAATCTGAGTGGTGCTGAGCGCATCTGCCATGGGACAGCTGGGTGCGGCAGCACCACTTGGAGAGATCCATATGCAGAACAGCACAGCACCATAAAACCAGTAATTTGTTACATTTAGTTATGGTTATGATAATTAATATTTTGGACTAGTTGGCAGACACAGACTGGGATAAGGCCTCTCGAAAACAGACTTTTCAAAAAGGGATTTGTAAAGTAAACATGTATAATTATATAAAAACACCACGTCAACTCTAATAAATCCCTGTTATTGTGAGAACATATTTATTGTGGTATACATTGATATATACAGTGTATCACATACCGCCTGACTGAATTTGCAGATAGAGGAGATCACTTTTCCAGAAAGCTCATATTTGGAAGATGGTTTCAAACACAAACAGGACGCCCGTAGAAGTGTAATGTGTCCTTGCCAGGGATCAACCACAGATGTCGTAACTTATTTGACAGTACCAGTTTATCAGTTGTACATTGTTGATACAGCTACCCTCTCTTCCTCTCTGGTATTGCTGTTCTGCATATTCAGGGACATCTGCCTCCACCAGCAAATGCAGATTGTTCCTGTTTTCCAGCATCACTGAAATAATGGCAGAGCACGAGTCACCATTCAAGTCAATATTTGTTCATGGACAGCGCCTTCTGGGCAGGGGCTGTCCGGTCTTTTGTTAACTTTCTCTAATAAACAGAGTGCCCTAAGGCCAGTTTTAAGTGTTAGGAAACTGAAGGCACAAAATGTAAAAATAAAATAAAAATACTAAAAGGTTATGGAGGCATTTTTATACCTTGCAACATTTAGTTTTGAAAGTGTGGGAATCTGAAGCTCTGTGAATATTTGGTCCCTGTTTAGATGTCAACTTCAGCTTAAAAAAACACTATTGCCTAACAAAACATGAGTTTTATGAGCGATGAAAGCAATGCTGAATAATTTTGACAGCACAGAAAGAATTGTTTTACTTTAGTCCCCCTCCTCTGAATCGTTCCCAAAGGTGACATTGAAAATTCCCAGAATACCTTGGGAGTTAATCCCTTTTGTTTGGCGGGAGGATCCCCACTTCCACCAAAACAGAGGGCAGCCATAATGCCACAGTGTTTCCAGTGGAATGTTACTGCTATTGTCAACCGGGATGACTCCCACTGCGAAGACACCCCCCTCCTCACCCCCTCACCCTTCACTGCCAACACAATACAATGTGTCGCATTCTACCTATGAAGGCATGCTACTGTTTTCATAGCCTATGACCCTGTGACCGCGAGCCGAGGCCAAGATTATGAAAAGGATGACACGGAAGTCATTAGTTAGTCCCACAGTTAGTACAGCTTCCTCTGCTCAACAACGGCTGGGAATCCTCACTTTCACTTTTCCAACATCGAATTTAATGGAGCGAATATTTAGTAGAAGTAAAATGAACAATAATCTTTTAATTTTGACAAATGTAGTTTATTTATTCACTATAATGCTTTTATTGAGACTTCTGTTACCTCGTTTACATGAAAGGGGTGGTCAAAACAATAATTATTCACTTTTTCCTTCTAATTCTTACAAATTTTCTGAAGATTGAACATTGTGAAGAGAGAAAAAGAATAAAGGATGAGAAATCAATATGAATTCTTGGGCTGTAATTGAATAGAAGCTATTAATATAATTGTTTACAAAAAATGGATATTATATTAATTTAACAAAAGCACTCTACACACATACGGTAAGTTAGTGTTTGAGGAACTTTTGTCATCATATTGGCATCACTGCTTATGTAAAACAGAAAACGTTCCAGTGTCACTTGGATCTTCTGTTTTTCATTTTGCGCTCTTTCCTGTTGTCTTTCTTCACCTGAAGTAGCTCGGCCTCTCTGAGCCAAACACCCATTTGCAGTTTTAACGACTTCCTGAAGCTGTTGAAGTTTACTGTATAAGGAGCAGGCAGCTCTTTGTTGTTTTTCTAGGAGAATGAAAATTGGCCAAGTGTCTGTCGGCAGGCTGTCAGTGTTGAAGGACACGCCTCTCAGAGATTGTTTGTTTGAATGTGCCGTTTGTGTTTGAATGTGCAGGTTGAATAATTTCTGATCAAAGTCTATTGGCACTGTTATCAAATATTTGACATTATACCAAACTCTGACTTTGGCTTTTGTAAGAGGGGTTCCAGAGATGAACATGTCAGTATTTTTGTCCCCACTTGTTATTTATCAGATTTGTTTTTAATCTTAAATGTTTGCGCTGAGGGCAGCTTACATAGATACTTTTCTTAAACTTGTATTTATCTTTTTTGGGTCACGGTGTGGTGACTGAATTTGGCGTGTCACCAGCTCAATCCGCTCCGTCTGTCTTTGTTCTAATATTTCCTCATTGCTTCCCCCCATGGGAATAAATTAGACTTTCAAATTTGGGCTAAAGTGGCGTGTGGACAGCTCTAAGCACTGACAATGAGGAGGCCCAGGGCTCCGAACAGGAAGAGAAGAAGAGAACGGTTTCCTTTTTGGAAGAGGTTTGTGCCTCATCGCTACTGTCACCCCTCCAAAAGACTCACCCCTTCCTTCCCCACACACACCTTTTTACCATCCCCTCTCCCAGTGGAACAAATCATTTAGCTGCCACCCTAATGGGATTAGTCCTCACTCTCCTTCTCCCTCCCTCCCCCCCTCTCTTTCACATGAGTCCATCCTTGAGTTTGTCTCTCTTGGTGTGCTGCCTCTGGAAAAACACAAGTGGTTCAACTCAATGAAAAACTTTGGAGAGGGAAATCTGTGAATTGATGAGGAGTAAATTGAGGATGGTAGAGCTTCAGTCACCTCATTTGGCCTGTTACTGTTTACTAAATCTGTCACTAATTTCCATTGGTGTGATCTCATGAATAAGGCCACCTTTATTGGTGCTGAGTGCTGCGTAAACTCCAAATAAACTCTTAATCGCTGCAGTTTGGTGTCTGTATCATCACAAGGTGTCCCAGTGGCTGAGCAGGGATAGCGGCGAGCGCCCACAGATTAGCATGCTTGACATCCTCGATGACGAATGACATTGAAGCCCGTTAATCAGGCCTAACCACTTATGTCACCACATTAAGCAGTTTGGTCCTGACGTCGCCGTGATAAACAATGAGGCCAGCTGAGAGCTCGATGAGAGGATCACAAAAGCCAAGCAGCATCAGGGCCAGCTGGGGACGAGCTACTCAACAGATGGACATGAATATATTTAACGTTAAGTTTAAATTTGATGTTTTTCTACTGAGCTTTTTTTTGTACAGAGCACCCTGTGATAGAGCAACAATTGCAAATAAGGTCATTATAAAACAACAGGGCTGAGTAACGCTTGACAGTGCAGCAAACACCTGCCCTCACAAGTTTGTACAAAACTGCATAATAAGGCCTACATTAAGTAGGAGCGGTCGCAACACAATCACTGCATTTACAGGAGGGATGTAATAACGCAAAAGCATTAACAGCAGACAGAAGGAGAAGAGCCAAGGCAGATTATCTACTAGTCAATCAATTGCAGAGGGTGTTCTCTCAGGCAGATGGAAAAAAATAGTAGTATAGATTGCTAAAACAGGTCACCAAATGCACCTTTTTTTTTAAACTGGCTTTCAAATATCTCTACCTAGAAAGATTTTTTATGTGTTTGGCAGTCACATCACCTCGGTTACCTGAGATTTTGATCAATTTTAATACCAGCTGTTTTCAGAAGCCAAGCAGTTTAATGGTTCAGATAAAATGTTCAATGGGAAACATCTTATCTTTTGCGGGCTGCTTCATGCTCATCTTGTGGTTGAAAGCTTCTGAGGCTGGCAGGTTGTCGTTCCCGAAGCTCTGTCGTCTTTTGTTCCCAGGACCTGGACCATGGCACAGCTGGGACTGCAGCCCCGAGAGATGGAAAACTGGCTCCTGAGGGAGTGCTGCTGATTGATTTTGAATGAAAGCTCCAGATAAACATATCTGTTTATCTTTCTGTTTTGAAAGGAGCGGTTGCAGCATCTCGGTGATGGTTGCACTCCTCCTTCATGGACGATTGGTGTCAGTTCTTCTGTTGATATAGAAATGATGGCTTGGAGTTTGGAAGCGGAGCGAAATTTAGTATTAATTCTAATACTGCTGCTCTGTAGCTGAACCTGAAGAGCACGAAGTGAAAGACATGTTCATAATGCAGCATCACTTTGTGACCTTGAAAACTGTCTTATCTTTATCTTTACAGCCTCTCAATCTGCAAAATAACCAGTTATTTCAAGTAATGTAGGAAAGCTGACCTATTTATACACAAATTCAGAAAAAGTTGATTGAGTGTCATAGGTCCGTCAGTCACCAATGCTTTGGGCTGACTAGCGCCCTGGTGGTTAACCCAAAGAGTCAGTGTTTGATGAGCTGTCAATGAGACTCGACAGTCAGATATTACTACTACAGCTTTGGTAAAGTGAAGGAAAGAGTAAATGTATACCCTGTGAAATGTAGTGGAGTTGAAATGTGTTATATAAAATATTAAAGTAGGGTTCAAGTAACTTAATATTATACTTTTTAGTATAAAAGTATTTTTCACTGTAGTTGCACCTGACAGGGTCATGCTGTACCTTGATTTCCTCTCATTGACAGCTGTGTCCTCAGCTGTACGTAGTGCAACAGTTTGCCCTTACCAGATAAATACGGACATGCAACTATTTGCAGGACATCAGGATGCATGCTTGCGTGACAACTTGCTGCAAAAGGACATGTCCCCACGTTAAAATGGCTTCCCCCTCCCATCATGTCTGTGCAGGGTTTGATCATCATACGTCCCAGAGCAGCATCTCTGAATGAGTGTTACACCTCGTCCTCTGCCTTCCCCTGGCTTTAATCCAGCACTGCATGGCCTGTGACTCATTAACAACATAATTGGTCCAGCAGCTCAAGTGTTTTATGTCGGGCCGAGCAAAAAAGTCTAATCAAGACAGACGAGGTTTGTCTGCCTCTAAACATTCCTGACACAGTTATCTGTTCGACCAGCAGGATGCCAGTGTTACAGACGTGTCAATCGCTGCTGTCATCAGATACCAATCTAGCAGAATAGATACAAAGGTGAAAATGTAAAGCTTAACTTGATTCACTCCATAGCAATGAGTTGTATGAGCCATTTATTTCTCTTTAAGGTTTTTAATTAAAAGTTTTGTTCAGTGTTTTTAGGGTCAGTTTGGTGAAAGAGCCTCCTTTGCCCCTTCCATGCTGTCATCAGTTTAATTAGCTTGTTGGTCATTGTCTGGCTGCTGTCAGAGGAGAAGGGCAGCAGAGGACGCAGCCGTGGATCTCATTGGTCCGTCTCCAAAAGGTCAGCAGAGTGGGCTCTCTTGGCACAAAAGCAAACATGGGAGCACTTAAGATGGGGAATTTCTCCCACAATGCCTCTTTCAGAGAGCTGACAACAGAGGTGAAAGCTTTGGGAGTGACAGTCTCTCACTGGAGTCACAGACTTCATCTGGAGTGGTGAGGAGACTTATTCTTCTTCGAGTTTGTATTAATCTGATCACTCCATAATTTGATTATTTTGGCTTATTCTGACTTTATTTGATCGTCAGTGAAGATGCATACAGGAAACAAGGGGGGTGGAGAGAGGCAGAGGTAGAAAGCAAGTTTACAGTACATTTACCAAAGAGCTTTGTGCAGGTGCAATTGTGTTCTTCCACTCCACTACCATTTAGAAGGAAATATTGTACTTTTCATTTCACCAAACGCATTTAGTAACTTCAGATGATGCAAACCATAATTGTTAAAGTATTTGTTAAACACTACTGTTCAAAATTTTGGGGTCACTCAGAAATGCCCTTAATGAAAGACAATCCAGCAACATTTATTTTTTAATTTGAAATAACAAATTGATCAGGAATACATTCTAGACATTATTAAAGTGGTAAATGACTATTCTAGCTGGAAATGGCTGATTTGTATTATGTGTGCAGAGGACAATTTTCAGCATCTGTCACTCCTTTGGTCCAATTTCATTGTGTCGGCTAACTCAAGTTTGTTGTGTTAAAGGGCCAACCAAACCCTTCTGCAGTCATGCCAGCACAGCTGAAAACTGCTGTGCTGATTAAAGAAGCAATAAGATTGGTGTACTTTTGGCTTGTTGGGTATGTGAGGCATCAGCATTTGTGGGTTTGATTGTAGTAACAAAATAGTCATAAAAATATAACTTTCTTCTGAAACTATTCAGTCTAAGAAATAAAGGCTATGCCATGTATGAAATATAGTGGTATAGAAAGTTACTCAAACATCTTTCATTGCAGTTGGGTTCAACATGACAGACTGCAGAGACATTTGGAGTCTAGTTTGCATGGTGCCCCACTGAGGAGGGTCCCCCTGTATGGGAGGGGGGTGAGTGGTGGGTGGTGTTCACCAACCCACAGCTCCCCTCCTCCGCCTTAGTGACTCCACTCAAGAGCTAAACAAATATGTGGCTCCAGCCTGTCCTTGGTCAAGTGCAGAACAGACAGAGGAGGGTCGGGGAGGGGCCACAGAGGGAGGCGCTGGGGAGGAAAAAGAGAGGGAATATGAGCACAGACTGGTCAGAGTGGTCCAAACTGGAACAAGATTGATTGCACAAGAACTAAGAAGATGAACTACTGGTTTAATCGTCAGAGGATGTTTAATATTTATGATTCTGCTGAAAACTAGCTCTATATTCAACTATCTTGGTAAGAGAGGATGCTAGAAATGTTGTGCCTTTTTACCTTTTAAAGGTTTTGAGCTCTTTGAAGGTGCAACAGGAAGTTTGATGTGGAGGGCAAATCAATAAATATTGGACCAGCTGTCTTTTCATCTGGACTAGAGCTAAAATGAGCACGTGATTAATCTCTCAGTGCACTGACAGATGCACCTTTCTACCTCAACCAAGAAGGTAATGTTTTCACCCGTGTGATTGTGAGTTGGCTGGTCAGTAGGATTACACAAAAAATACCAAAAAGTTTTCCATGAAACTTGGAGGATGGGTCTCGGCCTCGAATGGACCCTGTTAACATCTTGTGCAGATTCAGACAAAGGGATGGATCCAGGAATTATTTTCTCACTTTCCTTAGTATTGCAAGATTCTGGGTTTTTTTCAGCACTATCCTTTATTTCTAAGGAAATAACGCCTGGATCTGAATTAAAATCCAGATCTCGCAGATTAAGATATGATTTATTTGATATTGGATCAGGCTTGATTGAATTAAAGGGGACTGTTTGTTTGGATCATTGAAAGTGCATGCATTTATGTATTTTGTTGCCTGAATAGCAATTGAAGTTCTTTTGGCATTTTTCAAGATTGTTGATTAAGCCTTTGTAAAGCCTGGTCTCAGTGTCGTTTATAGTAATTAATTGACCCTGATCTGTGTCTACAACTGTGCTGTCTGTGGGCCTTGATTTGGAGGGAATTGGGCCTGGAAAGTTGTTTAAAGGTCCTTGAATTTGAGGTTTAAGAAGTTGCGGACAGGCTACTCCACATACCTATAGCTGCAGTCCCAATCCGGACCCTTAATTACAGATGAATTGGAACTTTTCACAATCATTGTATTTTATTTTAAAAAAAGTTGAGAATTCATGGGGAGTTTTCAAACTTTGGTTTATTTTTCTTTTTTTTAAAAAACGAAACATTTCTTACTTGTTTAAATGTTGTTTACTGCAGGAGTGCAGTTTATTTTTATGATAGGTCCACGTTCTCTTGATCTGAGCCATCTTTTTCCTCTAGGGGGTGCTGTTGTCATCAGAAGGAATCACTGTGTGAAGAGGAAAAAACGGTTTCAGAAGAAATATGTGTCCTGAACAGAGGGTGGGTGCAGTCTAAAGCTCTGCTCAGGGCAACTTCACGCTGCAGTGAGCTGAATAGGCTGATTAATGATGTACCACATAGTCTCTGGAGTAAAGGGTAAAGTTAAAGTCAGGCATTTGTGAAACAATAAGTGAAAAAGTTGAAAACAATACTTGGAAGTCTTGATGAGGATTGATTATTACCTAAAGGACAGAGCAGTGGGCGACCTTTCTTGAATTCAATGATGCATTGATACATTCTGAGGTTGTTTTGGTGATGAGTGGGTGGAAGTGATGATGAAAGCAATCATCTTCATCCTCCAAACGTAATAACTGATGCAGATAAGTTTCACCTTGTTTTATTTGTTGCAAATTATGTGTAATTACCTCAAACAAGCTGAAGGCAAACTTCAATTGAACTGTTTGAAACTTGGCAAAAATGTGATGGTTGTAGCAGAATGGTACCCAGAAGGAGCTGATGTCTGTTTTGCTGCAGGCAAACAAAGTAAATGTTTTAGTCAGAAATCGTAGGTGGAGCATGGCGCTTGGATGAGTCTGCCAGATTTTTGTGATGCGACCAACCTCCTTGGGCTGTCATCCAGCACAGTAAATCATATGTCAGGGCAATCATAACCACATTTTCAAAGAGCTTGCACGAATACTCTCTGGAATCTACCACTTTGAGATATATATTTTGTATTATTATTGTTTTCTTCTCCTAGTTTTATTGCAGCCTTCGACTTTGTTTCGGTTGTTCAGACCTTAAAGATGGAGGGTGAATCTTGTTAAACCTGCAGAGATGCTGCTTTTGTTTACTTTTGACAGTTCCTGAACCAAATCCCCACAAGGGGCCAGTGAACCTCTGGAGAGCAGCTGTCAGGATAAGTGGTTGAAGCAGATTCCTAAAATAGAGGCACAGAAATCAAACGCACCTTTCCAAAGTGTGTTTCTCCTATCCAGGGTTATTAAGAGGGAGGCCAAGAGCAATTTTGGTGTTATCGTGCAGACCAAAGAGAAGAGTAAAGTATTCTTTTGTAACAGATTGCTGCTTCTCGTAGCATTCATTGCGTTCTCCCATTCTCAGTGCTTTGTACCTATACAGGCTTTAATATGTAAAGCAACTAACAACTTGTATCATAAAATGCATGAATTTAGTAGCAATTAGATGAAAAAGAGTCTTTTAGAATGTTTTGGAACATCAGTCATTTTTGAATATTTATCATTAAAATGATCTCAGTATTGTTTATCAGAGATATCTACTGAAATTGGCTCATTAGCCCCGGCCCTTCTTGTTCCACAGCTCCTGTGCTAGCGTTGTAAACACTAACACTCCCCTGGTCCCCGAGCCCCCATTCTGAACCACTAGCTGTTCAGCTAAATGAGCTAAGTAGCTCATTGCAGCTACAGTTAGTGGTAACTCTGGTGATATGCTGACACCTACTTCTTTTGAGCATGGATTTTACAGGTGGCAAATTCTTGCATCTTGCACCTTTTTCAAATAAGTCCTTAAACTTCCCATTACTGCAAGAAATTTGCCTATTTAGTTTTTGCGGTGCAGACAGCTGTCATTTCCAAAATTGTCTCTATTCTGTTCTTGTGTATGTGTTGTAGTACTCGCCTATCACGGCAACTTTTCTGCACAGCTCTGGTAAGATTGGCAAACTTATGTGTGTTGTCCTTGCTGAATACAGCGGATCTTTGACAGAAAACACTCTCAAATCACAACACATTTGCACAAACTCGCTGGTTTTGTCGTCTTTTTGTGCCATCTGTTTCTTTCACTCTTAGACATGACCACTAACGCTTGAATAAATTGTCTGCTTTTCCCTTTAATAAACTGTCGACTCGGATTCAGCTGGGTTTGGATATCTCTGCATGTGTCTCACAGATGGTCCAATCTGTGGAGCTTCTCTGTAATTTACAATTCTCATTCCTGTAGTCGCTTTTATGATACACTGATTCTGAGGTTTGAAGTCCTATCTTGAAATAACACACACAAAAAACATTCTTAGGCGTCTTTTCTCTTGATACACTTTGTACAAGTCGTCTGAAGTGATATAATGGTAGAACTGGTCAGACAGAGGAATGAACATAATGACGGGGACGCACGTATAATTTTATTTGATTTCCATAATTGAGCTTGTCAGCCTCTGATGCTATGTTTATCCTGTGCACAAGGCCTGCCCTCCACTGGAGGAAGAATAGCAGGGAGTTGAAAGTGATGGCACCAGAAATAGCTTGATGTGTGATTATACAGCAACAGGACTGACCAGAGGTTGACTCATCCTCCTCACTTTATGGACAACTGGACTCGTGGTACTTGTGATTCAGCTCTTGCGAGATCAGGTTTTGGGTCAGGATTTCACTTTTGGAGAGCTGTCAGTTTATTAGTAAGTAGTGTAAGTTTTCTGACCGGAGACCGGCCTTGCTGAACCCATCTGTAAAGGTACATTGCTTGTTTTAACAATTTGAGTGCACGATATGAACTTTTGGAGTGTGTCTTTCATACATCAAATCAAATTGCAGATATTTGCCTTCTATTTTTGGATGAGCACAATCTCTTGTTTGATGCATTACTAGGAGCGAAATAAGAGTTTCTTAAGACAATTACAGGGGCATATTCCTGCTCCTGCTGACTTTTACGATCCCCCGACCTTTCCTTTAGACCGACATTTGTGGATTTTCATGTCTCCCTACAGGATGAACTCCAAAAACTTTGGTTATACCTTAACTTTTCCTCCGGTGCCATCATCAGCACTTGGTTTAGACCAGATACATGCTAAGCTAGGATTGTGAACATGGTTAAATTTCTACCTGTTAAACATCAGCATGTTAACATTGTCATTGTGGGCATGTTAACATGGTGTCGTAGCATTTAGAGCCTAACAGAGCTGCTAGCATGGCTGGAAACTAAATGATTCTCCTTTTTTCATGAATTTCCATCAACATTTTTGGATTCATTGTCCACAGAGGAAAGGATATACTTAACCATGTCATTACTTTTAGCTACCTGGATGTAGGCCTCGCTAGAAGTGTTTTCTTCCTGTGAACTTGTGACATTACACCTATAAAAAAGACGACCAAATCCCACCGGCCCTCTTTTCATTCCTGTAAGTTCCTCCCTTCTTTCTGGGATAATTGAAAGGCTTTGAGGGTTGAGCTCAGCAGGCTCACGCAGGACATCAAAGGGAAACGAACAGTCGGACAGCACAAGCTGGGGTCAATACCAAGGCTAGCGCTGCCAAACGGTAGTGCACGTCAGCACCGAGGCGTCTGGCCTCCTCACCCGGCCCGAATCTTCTCCATAGTCGGCACAGCAGCTTCTCTTGCAAAGCTTCAAAGGCATTTCCTAATGAGGGCCAGATGCAGAGCTGAGACGACAAGTAGCCATTGCTCGTTCTGCAATTATGCCGACACATGCATCACACACATTAGCACTTGTCCCGAAAACATACAGTATTGTCTGGTTTCTTGGAGCTGTAGTCGTCTGTTTTTTATTCTGACAGAGACGCCCCTGAAGAAGACACCTGCGCACAATCACAATGATTATCCAGATGGATAAAATGCTCTACATGCTGCCACACACGCAGTTTGTGTTTTTGTGGCTTTTCTGCTGCTCTGAACAAAAAGTTTCTCTGAAGGCTTTTTCCCTCCATTAAAGCTGTTGCTTCAGCTTTTATTAGGGGAAAAACAAGGCTGTTGAATATTCAGCGCAGCGGGTTTGCGACCTTAACAGCCCTCTCTCCCCTTTTAATTCATGCTGTTTACTGTTGACACACAAGTTACTGATCTCGACCTTTTTCAGTGGAAAATGTGAACTGTCGCACCACATCCTGCAAGACTTTAGTGATTTCTTGGAAGTTGGTCCCGACACACCAAATGACATTTAGACCTGCATAAATGTTTTTACAATAACAGCACTGATTGAAACATTGTAAACATTTTGATTCCTGGTTTGATTGGGTTAATTTCTTACTTTTTGGATTGCTCGCTCCCTCAAATGAGCCATTTCTGCACTTTGGTTGATGATTTCCATTCAGTCAATAGTTTATCTGTGATTGCCACATTGCATAATTTGATCTTCACCTCTCAGATCAAGCACATACTGCAACATTTTTAGTCATTTTTAATGGCCAATTGATCTGAGTATTGTTTGTTTTACTAGTGGTTCAGTCCATGAAGGTGAGGTTCGCCCAGGGCGTCGTGCAAGCTAGGACTGGCACTTGTCCTTAGTCCTAAGAACTGGGGAGCTTGAAGTAGCTAGTTTTTGCTTGTAAAATAATTTAAGTAAGAAAGAAATTATAGAAATGGTTGCAGACAATTGACTTCTCAATAAATTGACTTGAAGATGGCTTTGTTGATGGATTAATTCATGGGAACTATTACTACTACTATTTAGTGGAGAACATGTTGGCTATCTGAGAAGAAATCTCTCCTCACTGGGCTCTTTGATTTCCACAGTTTCACGGTGAAAACAAAATACCCTGATATGTAGCTATTTGTTTCCTTGTTAGTTTACATCTGTTTTTGTTTGTCTTGCCTGTCGGGGCCCCGTATCGCAGTAAATCATGCAGGCGGCTTGTCTTTTGTGTCTTTTGAAAAGAGACGCACGCCTCTCTGTAAAGAGGAACCTGACCTGAGTCACTGTAAATCTGTTGACATGCACCTGCAGCTCCTGTCACACCTCTATGTAGCTTTGAGTGCCCCATGCTTCGTATTTATGTAACAGCCCAAGAGGAACAAAACAAGAAGTTCTGGTTTGTGTTGACTATCAGTCCTTTCATGCTCAAGACTCCAACTGGGATGAGAGCCGACCGATTATGACTCTGTTTTCTCTGCTCGGGAAAGGTGGAGTCTTGGTGAGTTTTTTAAAATCTTATTTTTGTCCAAACTAAATGTAAAGATTGAGTTAAGGTCTTGGGGACCAATTGATGGTTTCAATGCATCCATAGAGCAAACAAAACTGAGTCATTTTAAAGCTGACTGATAACTTTGTCATGCTAGGAACCAGAACCAGACTTTTTTTTTTTTTCTCGGTGTCACTCCACATAGCGATTTTTAAAAGATTACATATTACAAATAATGTTTTCCTGAATTAACTGAAGTTTTGCTCAGCAAAAGTAAGAAGCCTGATTTGATAAGATGAGAAGAAGGAAGACAGGGGGATTGATTTTAAAGTTATGATTACATTTTAGTTTTTAGTTAAAAGCAACGTTTTCGCATTATGTCCAAAACTGACGAGATCTTTATTATTTTTATGTAGTTGAGATTTTTTTCATAAATTATCCCCAATGTTTCCTACAAATCCAGACAGTTGTATTCAAGGCAACAGCCAGTTTCATTAGTTGGTATAACTTCTTGGGAAACACCAGACGATAGATTAGAAAGTGAGGAAAGAGCTCGGCACACCAGCCAGCCACTCTGTTAAGTAGTGTTTGTATTGCTCTCATCATGGAGCATGTTTATTAATTTTCAACGGCAGTGGTGTTTGTTTAGCAATGAAGACAAAGATTCTCATGATTCCACATTACTTCGGGAAAGTGCCCACCTCTATCGTTCATGGTTGTTTTGATTTAGAGTGGCAGAAATTACAAACTGTTCATTAAATCTGATGGTTAATTTTTTGGTCACTCCAGTAAACATTTAGTCGTGTTACTGTTTGTGAAGTGAAAAGAAATGTAAAAAAATAAATGTCCAGTCACAAATTCCAGTTTCTCGAGATCATAAGACATGTTTTGGCATCAAGCCTTCATCAGGGAGTGAAAGGGTTTGACACCATGACTAATATAAGGCTTGATGCCAAAACACGTCAGACTTGAAGCTCTAATGAGCAAATTTGCTTCATCGACCAATTGGCGAAGCTCTTGTAATTGCTTTTGTAATTGATTGAATTGTTAAACATTTTACTTTAAGTGTACAAGAAGTTTGCATTGTCACATAGCTAAGTGTGCCATTGTATTATTGTGACAAAAATCAAATGCTAAAACCTGTTTAACAAATCTTTTCTTTTGAAAGCTCATCTCAGCTCAGTTAAAATCGGGTCCAAATGGCTTTTTGTTTACCCCGTCTTCACCTTCGGCTGCTGAGCGCGAATGGTAGACACTGCTTTGCTAGTTAATATGTAAACCTGCATGAAAAGGCTTTCCATTACACTCTGTCTGCATCATTAGCTGTTCTTCAGCTACGAGTTGAAGATTGGCGCAGTCTGAAGAATGACCAGAGGTTGTTCACTGCATTAGCTCGTCATGCGCTTCACCTGGAGGCCCAGCGGAGGGGTCACTTCTACCCAAACAGCCTAAAGTCCTGTTTCCTCTTATAGGACACAGATCGTTTGGCTGTCATCTGAGGAAGTTGTCTAATCTTAGCCGTGAAACCTACCCCTCTCGCTCTGAGGACTGCTGGGTATAGGCTCGTTGTCGGGGGGCTTGCGGTCTCAGTCGTTTTTGCTACCTGCGTGCTGTGGGAGGAAGTTAGAATGAGAGTCACAGGTAAGCTGCATGAGCCGATTGTCAGTCCGTAACAGATCTCGGTGTTGATGAAGGTTAACATGTAACCCAACAAATATGTGACCACATAGCTGTTGGTACAGTCTGCTGTAAATGTGAGTCTGCATCCTGCAGCATTACTGTGTTCAACATGACACAATTACACCTTGTTTTCACTCTTTATCTCACATGATCCCAAGGATACAAGTGCTGAAAAACTGTTGGAGTCAATTCCTCAAGCATCTGTTGGATAAAAGGTCCACAACTGTTAAGTCATAAGCCTCAATGCCTGCGTTAAACCAGGTGCAGCTCATGCATGTGACATTTAAGTCTTCTAAAAATGAAAAAAATGTACTTTCAAGTGAGTCCAGTCAGTTTTACTGAGTTATTTTGCAACAAGCTCAAAGCTCATTTTTCCTTGAGGGTATTCATAGAAATACTGAAAGTCAATAGAGTTGTAAATTATAAGTAGAAATGTAAGTTCTCCCATATGTTGATCATTAACTGATTGTCATGCTGTTGTGCTGCAGAAAGGACAGAAAAGCGGGAGATAAAGTGCAGACTAGCCCTTTTTAAAATCCTAGTAGGACATGAAGGTTTCTGACTTATTTTCTCTCTTCGTCTCCAGTTGGCCATGCTTTATTCACCAAGCTGTTGTGGCTGTCATTCCTTCAGGGAAGTTTCCAGTTTCATTACATACAGTCCATTAATCACACATGTGGTTTGTAGATTACCATACATGTACAAAACAACCGTCACATCATCTTCTTAAAATATCTTCACACAATACAATATTCACTCCTCGTGGTTACAGGAATTCACAAGATAAATAACAATGGCCATAAATCACAAAAGGCTTGTCAGCTTCTGACAGACTTGCTCAAGAGTTGATGATAGTTGTTATGAGGATGACAGAATTTCCTGCTCCTTCCTTTAGGTTTGCATTCTTGCAGCTCATGGAACAGGACACTTGGGAGATGTTTGGTCAGTCTAATGCTTGTTTTTTTATGTTGTTGTTGCTGTTGTTGTTGTTGTTCATAATGAATTTGCATGACGTTGGCTGGAAGAGCTTGTATTTTAGGTTGAGGTTTGAAATTTAAAGCTATTATGCACGTCACCAAAGGGTCAACATGAAACATTTTCACTTGTTTGTTTAACTGAGATTATGCTTGTGCGAAGATGAAGAGAGGCACCTTGACTGAAAAAAGTTACTTAAATTATTTAAACAGAGGACGCATCTCTCCAACAGTTTTTGTCTATTAGTATTTTCCATAAACCTCATTGTTTCTAAGAGCTGCTTTAGTCAAAGGAACAACATAGCTGTCTTCTTTTTTTTTTTTTATCTGTACCTCTGTGGCGTTGTCCATCTGTACACACTCCCATCACATTCTTATGGATGCACTGTGTCACGAACGACTTCAGTGAATTCAAATTTGGCACAAATGTCCATTTGTAGTCACAGATGAACTTATTAGAATCTGGTGGTTAAAAGTAACTGTGACCTCACAAAACATGTTTTTAGCCAATTCATACAATAATAATGATTTAATGTTGGGAAGAACAGCTCGTCTAATAATCAAAAGGTCGCTGGCTCGAATCCCCAGCTGCATGCCGAAGTGTCCTTAAGCAAGATACTGATCCCCAAATTGTTCCTGAGGAGCAGTTTCCACCTCATGTGTATGATTGTGTGTGAATGGGTGAATGCGACAAGTAACGTAAAGTGCTTTGAGCACTCTGTAGACTAGAAATGCAAGTCCATTTACCATTTTATATCCAGAGGGTCAAAAGTCTCCCTCACTCTGTGCACCACCCTGTAAGATTGTTTATTGTTGATTTCCTCCCAATATGAACTCTCTTCGATATTTATAACGTGGCCGATGATGGTGGTGTCATCCACGTACTTATCAATAGAGGTCTCATGTTTGAGAGTGCGGTCATTGGTGCTCAGTGTCAACAGGAGGGGGCTGAGCACACAAGTGTACAAGAGGTGCTGCTGCCAATCTAAACTCTGCTTGTGAGGAGGTCCAATATTATCCAGTTGAGTGTTAAGTTTTCCAATCAGCTTTATGGGTGAGATTGTGTTGAATGCTGAACTGAAGTCAACAACCAGCATCCAATATAGCAGTTCTTACTCTCCAGGTGTGTGAAAACTGACTGATGGGCAGTAGAATCTTCTGTGGATCTGTTGGTTCTGAAAGCATACAGATGAGGGTCCAGGCTGGCACGGATGTTGTCTTTGATCCTAGTAAGCCAATACAATATCCATACTGATGCACCAGAATGCTTCCTGTTACTGCACATACACTGCACTACAAGCACATTTTACATGTGAGGGAGAGTAGCTCAGAGGAGGAGGGTCTTCAGACTTTTGAGCAACATGTCTATGATTACGGTCTATTTGGGTGCTGGACAAGTCCAGTGTGCTCCGTAACGGTTTGTTCATATCTCTTTCCTCTGATTCAGATCTATAGTTGGTCCTGTGGATGACGGACAGATAGGATTTAGACCCATCAGCTTAATGACATGGTCGCGCTGCTTTATTTTTGTGCGTAGTGTAAACAAGGAGCCACATGCGCTGCAAATGAGTGAAAGCTCACCTGCAGGCTAACAGTGACCTTTCAGATTTTCCCTCAGAAGACTGCTATTGATGTGCAGTGGGTTCTGCCTCCCAGATAGGTTCAAAGTTCATACACATGAATGCAATTTTGAGGTGAGATGTTGCTATTATGTTTCTAGCTACCTCTATAATAACTTTCTGTAAGACCATCGTTGGCAATGTAAATAAGATTCAAAGTAGTTTTATTTACTTGTATTTTCCGCTTTAGACTGCATTAGTTTTAGCAAGGTGTACCCATTAAACTAAGTTTATATTGATTTTCTCAGATTGTTATGGCTAACAAATCCCTGTGAGATCCGTGAGGTTCTCTTGACATTGACATGGTTATACAATCCTTCCAGTAATACAGAAAACAAGCAAATAAGCTATGATTTCTTTGGTGTGTGTGCACTCTAGAATGTCTTCTGTAACATGTTTGGGGGAAAAAAGTGAATTTGAGGGCTGAATTTTGGAAGTCTGCAGAACTTTGCTGAGGACGCTTAAGGACCCTCTCAAAGACCATTAGGGGGCTTAGATCCCACTGTGTTAACCACTGATCAACAGTGCAGAGATCTGAGGTCAGTCGTGTTGCTGGTAAATAGAGTCTGAGGTCATAGAGTGTCTAAAAAGAGCCTCGCCGCCTGCATCTCTACTCCTCCAGATGCTCATTTAACAAACCAGCCTTCTCTGCGGCCCGTGGAGTCGACTTTTTCCCCTCAAGTTGGCTCCTTTTTATTAGCAGAGAAAAGCTCTTTTGTTCCTGCTCCATAATGTATCCATTGATGATGACCAGGCTGGTGCACACAGGACCTCTTATGTTCATAAATGTCAGATGCAAACACACCTGTGAAAAAGCAGAGGTCAGTGCCGTAGATCACATTAAGTGGGCTCAGCTTTCACTAAGAAAGGCCTTTGTGTTAACTAGACATGTAATACATTTTAAGTGGAGACCTCTCGTGTACTCTTGAGAAAAGTTCTATTTCTTTGTTATACTTTCAACAGGTAAGGTTGCCGTGAAAGTCCAAGGTCAAATTGGTTGTCATAGTGTTAAATCGGCGGTTTGACAGGACTCAAAGTGTTTGTCCTGAGATTTCTTATTCTTTTGTGTTATTTATATTCATGCTGATAATGCAGTCATGCTTGATCTTAAGAGCTCATGTTAAGTCATCTGTTCGGATTGAACTCTTTTCAACTAAAAGTGTGATTGAATATTTTGTTTTGTGTTTTGTTCTCAGTTTGCAGGTTGCATGGTAATCTGGACTTGATGCATGGCAGTTGCATGACCGCAGTAGGTCTTGTTGCGGGACTGAGAGCACACAGCTGCAGCCATGGCTCAAACCATGCACGTGAATGGCAATGGCCCAGGTAACCAACCCTTTTCATACATATTTATTTTATCAGATGAGGTTCAATCTTGATTGTGCATGTATTGATGCATGTTGTATTTGTGTTGTTTTTTGAGAGAAAGTTTTAATAGCAACTTTGTCAATCAGACTGAATCATCATGGCCATATTGTTAGAGGGATGGAGAAGGTTATAGTTTGTCATAGCAACATGACAAAAGATGGTCTCCTTTCGGACACTGTTGGTTAATGGTAATATAATTCTACACGTCAAATGATTCTTGGCTGCTTTGTGAACAGTATGTGGTCATCCTTACCAAATTAAGCCTGACTGGATAAACACAATGGGGCTAAATGTAGACTAGGTGTCTAGTTTCAGGCTTGTGTCAGGCCTGTATATTTAACTGCTCAGCTCCTGTATCACATCAGTCCGTTGTCGCCAAACATATCGGCTTTTTCATTTAGAGTTGAGAAGAAGTCTAAAGACATTCAGTAATTTTTCAGGCATTGAAATATTAATTTATATAATTTAAAATTGGTTTATTTAGTGTACAGCATTTTAAGATGTATACCTACTTGCTAACATGCAAGTGCTAATTGTAATATGATACTGCAGATATGAATGTATGATACAAACACCTAATATCTCAGCTTTTAAACATATTAAAACAACATTATTTAGTCATTTGTATTTGTGTGATTTAGCACCCCCACCGTTTCAGAGAGCAGCACAACTGTTGTAAATCCAAATCCCAGCTTTTAGTAACTGTAGCCGTTTTAAAATAGGGCAGCAAGCCGCCAATTTGCCCGTCCTTTTGGCAGCTAGGTATGGTTTTAGACAGAGGCCGGCAAATTGTGGGTCTGTTTTGGTCCGCCGATTTGCTGCCATGGAGGGTACACTTGTTTCCGCCTTGCCTGCTGTCTAAATCCAAGGTGTCAATGCGCCGGCCCCTGCGTAAGATGGGCGGAGGTGTTGATGACCTGCACTGTTGTGCGACCCACAGCTGGGGAGTTTTAAAACCAAGAAATCAAGCTAGGAACGGTCGCTACTTTAAAATTAAAAGCCCCCCGCTAAGAACCCAGTTCTAAACTCCAATGGGGTGCAATGTAAAGCTCTTATTTGGAAGACAAATTCGTTGTCACTGTTCGCAGCCCAACTTTGAGCTTCATGTCACGTCACATGTTTACGCCTATCCCAGTGGCGGCTTTTGGAAAAGGAGGAATATTACGCCTCCATTTTAGGAAGACAGGGCCGCACATTGCCGCCCTTACCTTGGAGCACATGTGCCGCCTTTTCTATCTAAAAACGGCTAGTGTTTGAGAGATAAGTGCCAACAACAACCAAAACTCAGCAAGTCATGATAGTTTCTCCAAAATCAAAAAATGGTTGGTGCTCTGTGTGTGATGTCCTGCCATGATGACCTACACATTGAACTACTACACCTTCTCACTGAAGTTGCATAGTAATGAAACAAGGGATAGGAGGGCAGGGTGGCTGAGACAGAGACAAGTCACTGTAAAATGTTAAATGATTTATTAGATATATTTTAAGGTTAAATAGTTGCATAATATTGCTTTAATTGATATTATCAATTCTGATTAAAAAAGAAGATATAGGTTTGATATATGAGGACACACTTGATATGTCAAACAACACAAAATATTGCTTGTGTTGTGTCTGTTAGTTTGAGTAATACATTTTAGTCAATATAATAGTCAAACTTAATTCAGCAGAATTCAATTCAAGTTGCACAAAGAAATATATCTCTTAAGCACGTTTTATCATTTGCTTTCTCTATTTGTTTACATATCCTGTTCACAGACATCCCACATACTTGCAGGAATGTTAAACATTACCTTACAGTGGACATAAAAAAATCACTTTGCACACACTTATTCACTCCTCTGGGAGTTATTTCTGCATCGCTGAGACTTCTGAAACACACTGAGGTTGGTGTGTGTTCACACAGCGCACATGTAGAGAAGATTTCCGCGCTTCAGTGTGAAATAAGTGCCGTCAGCCGAGGCATAGAGCTGAACACACACCTGCAGACGGCTCACATTCCTGACCAGACTAACAGGAGAGAGTGAAGCTTCTTACTTCCAAATCCCCCCAGGAATGCACAGCATGCTGTGCAGATGCTTTTTAGGACGCTTGCACGCCGTCTTCAGCGTCTCTCTGCCACAGCTAAATGACTCTGGGAGATGATACCTTGGTTTTTATAGTATGTAGATCTAGTGGATTCACTTCAAAGTGAGAGTGCTTTTATTGTCTACTTCTAAAGAATGCAAAAACTGCTGAGGAATGCTACGCTCACACTGCTAACCACCTCCCTCTGCAAACTGTAAAAATAGCTTCTCCACAGTGTTGGCAGTTAACATGCCAATGTGGTCACCTGCTGCACCGAAATAATTTCAAGAAGACAGCCAAACTAAAGTTGTTGATCAGATGGTTGGCTAGTATCATGAGGAATAACTAAACAGATGTTGATTTCTGTGTAAATGTGTCGTTGGCCATGAATGTGGAAATATGGGCAGTTGTGAAGTTTCCATTTTGTTTGCAGTATCCACTTTAGTTAAAGGGACTTTTGACAGATTGAAGTGAAACAGTAACTTGTTTGAGCCCCCCACATCCAGAATGCAAGACATTCGTCCTTTTTTGGGTTACACACATGATTATAGGTGGTTTGAGCCTCTATACAAAACGATATGGTTTCCTTCCAGTTTGTGCAATCGGGCTTCTCTCAGATAAAATAACTACCAAATGTGGGATGCGGAACGCCTCAGTATATTGAGCAACAAAGCATTGAGAACATATTTCAAATAAAACCTCAGCTGGTCCTGATTTAAGTTGAGTAATATTCGCAACAGTCAGCTGCACGACTTGTGCTATAAAATAATAATCCTGAAATTGTAAGTAGACAGTCAGAGGCGACCTGATTTAAAGGTCACTGATACAAGTAACGGTGATCAATATGCTGATATCCCTTAAAATGTTGAGATTTTGGTGAGACGATTACAAATGACTATCTGGCTGCTGAATCAACATTTAAAGAAATGCCACAGCACCAAAACGTTCCTGGCTTGTGCAGTGAAGCCCTGGTTTGTCTGAAATAAATGCCCCTCAGCGGCTGAGTCATGGCTCAGAGGAGACCGTGATGGCTTTGGCCTAACTTGAATGCCACCAGTATGTTGTGGACAGAAAACCCAGTGAGCAGCGGTCAGAGTCGGCCCGATGGGTCGAACCCCCCCCTGCAAGCTCATTCAAACCCACCGAAGTGGTTTTGTTTCAGACCCAGCTGCCACTTGAAATACCCCATGGTACTGTTTTCTGACTGTGCCCCATTAGTCACTTTCCTATTGTTGTTTGTGTGTGTTCATGCAGGGTGCTGTCACTTTGTAAACTAAACAGGATGATTGTTTTATTCACTGCTCCAGATGGCTCCGGACACTTGGTGTCTTTACACAACAGTGTCTGATGAATGGATGTGGACTGTATCTCAGTGTGCATTAATCCATTCATTGTCATGATTTGAAAGGTGCCTTCTGCATCCAGTAGAGCTGAACAGTGTGTTATTTCAGCATCAATGATGAATAAATACACGTACAGTACAGTCTGAGCAAGAGATGTAATATAGTGAGCCGACCAGACTAAGACTGAAATAGCCACATGTTGCGTAGAACACCTAGTGGATAATCTTCACCTTTTCTTTAGTGTTGTGTGGTTTCTCTAACTGTGGTATTATTTTTTTTCCACCAGCCTGAATAGTCACATGTCTGATTGTTTTGCTTGACCATCTATGAGAAAAGGCCGAGATGGGCAAAGTTTTTCAAACTGCCTCAATGTTTGCAGAGGAAGCTCAAACATTTCCTCCAGTCTGCATCATCATGTACAGAGTTAAGTCGTTGAATTTGGCAGCAGAATCTGGCATGGCCCTGTGAGTCTCTAGAAGAAGCTAATAGATCACAGTCAGGGGCTCTGCTCTGTGTGTCCTGCCTGTGTTCAATTTGAAAAGGGCAGGAATGTGCAGCTTTAATGTACTTATTGTTTGTTTTATTTTTTGTTTCCTGGTTTTTATGTGAACGGATGTGTCTCGCTGTTCCTGGTGTTGAGCTGCAGCAGTATGAGGTGTTGATCAAACGTTTGCTCTACTTTTCTTATGAGTAATTAGGCGTATAGAGCTCACAGGCAGAGCCAGGAAATACCAGGCACTGCGTGTGTGTGTGTGTGTTGGACCACTAGAGTCCCCTCCACCCAGGCACTTGCATCATGCTTTGCTCTCAGTATAATGCACAAGTACAAGTACTGCACTGTATTATTCCACTGTGCAGCTGTGTGTATGGGACCAGTACAACTCTACCGTTTGTTCATGTGAGGTAACATCTGTTGACAATTTCTGCTCAGAGGTGAAGTCTTTCACTATTTAGTGTTGTTGTGATGAGTTTTCTGTCAAAATGAAAGGTAAATGAGGCAAAAACCAGCATGTGACCAGAATGTGTCTCACTAAGTTGTTGGGCCACCACAAACCTCCAGAACGGCTTCATCACCCTCCTTCTAAGAGATACTTGATGTCATCATCAACTGGTGGTGGAGAGTTGTTCCAAAATGTCCCACAGGTGTTCGCCTTGGTTGATCTCTGCAACTTTCAAGGTCATAACATATGACTCACATCAATTTTGCGTCTTTTTACCTTTCTCCACTCATTGTATTCAAGTTTACAGGGATAGTTTGACTTATAAGATGCATGATTAAATATAATATGATAATGAATCAATAATAAATCATTTTAAGGTGCATTTATGTGAGAATTTTAGCTATAAAAGATTCAAAACTTTGCTAAAATCAACAACAGAATGTGATTAACGGTTCTGGGTTACAGACCCACAACATGTTGTTTCTCTCCTTTCTTCACTCAGGCAGACAAAAATAACTTCAAAGAAATCTACAATCAAAATGATTATCTAATGTCACCTTTTCACACTAAATGACGACGACCATCAGCAAATCAAAGCGGTTAAATTCCTGTCAAACCAGTGATTTCACACCAAGAGATTTCTCTTGCGCCCGTTGAATAACAAACAACTGGCAGACAGATTTAGACCAGTAGCCTAATTTACTCTGTCTCTGAGGACACTGTGAATGTTAAATGGCTTTTGTCAGCTCTAAGTTTAAACTTTTACAGAGCCAGTGTAAAATAAGCCTAGCCCTGCTTGTATATTTTCCCTCACAGATTAACATCAAGGCCTGAGGTGGCCTTCAGCACAATGTTTTAAGAGCAAACACAGGGAGCGAGTTCATGGACTGAAAGTCATTGAAAAGGTCTCATGTGCAGCAGATGAATTAATAATGGTGCCAGAAAATGTACAAAAAGCAAACAAAATATCATTATTTGTCAAGTACTGAGAGGTCGAGAAGCCCTAAAGCTTGGATACATTTAAAGGGTTTTTATGCAGAGCACATGTTGGTTAAACTGGAAATGGCTAAAACATGTGTGACCCACTGGTGTCACATCAGTGTATGTCGGTGAATTTGGCTACAAAGTGAAGTGTGAGTAATTAGACTGTGGCTCCTCTGGATATCAATGTATTGGGGTTAATTTAAAGAACAACTGTGTTCAGTCAGCACATGGTTTCTGTTAGAGCCTCTGGCCTGGAAATCATCTGTAAAAGAAAAAGCAAGTAGCTCCTGGAAACATTTGAGTGAGAACTTTTAACAGCAACATTTTGTCTGTGATCACTTCAGAGCACAATATGTTGTGGGACTGAATCTACAGCTAATGTTGGATAATTGGCCTGAAATATGTTGATAACCCAGCTGAGGAAAGCAGGGCACAGTTGGGAAGCTGTGTGCCAAGCTCTCAATGCTATTTTTAAGTTGTTTACTTGGCACTTGCATAACGTTTTAGGTTTTAAAAAGCCTCTGTTGTTCAATTTCCTTGACTCTTGTGGACCAAAAAAAGGTAACAGTCTATGTAGATTTGTGTTTTATGTGACATTGATTTCAGTTGGGTTATAAAGACAGTGTTGGATCACACAGAACTCATCATGTACCTATCAATTATGTTCATTGTCTGTCAAGTGTGTTGATTAGTTTTACATTCAGTTGATTGTTTGTCTGCAAAAACTTCACAAGGCCCAAAGCCATTTGTACATTGTTTTGTTTTTTTGTCCGACCAACAGTCCAAACTTATTCATAGATGATAAAACCCTGATTCACAAGCAAGGATGAAGCGAGGATCACCATTTTATGAAACACTTGATTGTATAAAGGATCTTGCGAGATATGCTGGAGGACACTTTGTGTAAAATGTTACACAATCACATTCAAACAGGCTCAATTCACCGACAACAGTTTCACAGTTGCCCAACTTCTTTGGAATTGTGATTGTACAAAACAGACAAACATATAAGAGCATTGGTGTTGTCATTTGAAAAATTACAATCATTCGAATATCAGTACTGTAGGAAATAGATTTTCTGTTCGACATTTCAGCTCTAAACCTCACTGTCCAGCACTTCTCATTTATTCCTCCTTATGGTGCATTCAAGCCACCATTATTCTCCCCCTCCGTTCCTGATTGTGAATGTCCACACATCAGAAACCTTAATGTCATGATGTCAGTGTGGTCGGCTGTCGCAACACAGCATCTTTCATTGACTTTGCATGTAATCTAGACTTGCAAATAATTCTTCTTGCGTTCGTTCTGAATGCCCCATCAAGCATAAAATATGCAAAATGGATTTTCATTTGTCAGTCCTGCTATTCCAAAAATAATTTCTTACAGTGCAAAATGCAAAATACTGCAGTCACTGCTACTTCAGTAGTACTATGTACTGACTATGGTGTCAGGGATGCTACATTGGCTGTCATGTTGCTTGTTATATCCCAAAGTCCTGAGATTAAATGTGTATGTGTAGAAATCGAAAATTGATGACCAAAATTTGTGATGTTTTTCATCTGTGTTGCACATTATCACATATTTGTTTCGGGAGGTATTGTGCTAAAACATATAGTATATTATTACACCCCAAGTTCACAGCCAATCTGTTCAATTTTATTAATTAAAACTTTTTTAATACTCTTGGTTGTGTGAGACAGGAGTGATGTTTTGAAGCTTAACTGAGAGAATTTATGGAGGAAATTTGGAAGTTACAGCTTAATAAACTAAGGCGAGGCGGAAGTCCCTTGAAAGTTCCTTAAATGCTCGCAGTGTTTCGTCATGTTGGTGGAGCTCGATTCGAGGGAACTTGTTTGGCACATTTTTTGCAGATGAAGTGATACCCTGAAATCTCTCCAACCAATCACTGGTTTTAGGCAAGGGTGATTGCAGAAGAAGAAAATACTGCATCTCAAATTCGGCAACAAATGACCAAATATACAACCAACAAATGATAACCAAATTTTAAGAGCAGTGAAGAGAGCTGTTCTATAGTGTGCTGCTTCTTACTGCTGGCTGGCTAACTGTTGTGTAATCCCTGTCAAATTGACAATGTAACAGCTGCTGATTACTGGAGCAGACTCCCGGGCACTCAGTGTCACTGTTGGCTCCCTGACGCTGGACCGTGACCCCTTCAGTTGTCTCGTGTTGATGAGGTCATTGCTCAGCTGTTCGGGGTCTCTGCAGTACCAGAGGGCTGCCTGTCACTCCTGTGTGTGTGTGTGTGTGTGTGTGTGTGTGTGTGTGGCATGGTTGGTCAGCGCACAGTAACTCGTGCCAGCGAGAGTCGTCAAAACCAGACGGCACAAGACCGTGACTGTGCTGCCTCACCAAGATTATTTATACCAGACAATACAAACAGGATGTGCTTATTTGAGGGCAGTGCAGAAGAAAATGCAACCCATGCTTTGTCTAAAAGGTACGCTTGGTGAAAAGCATGATGAAAAGTGTAAGGTTACTAAAAACACAGGGAAAGACTTTTATTTATGCCCAAACCGGCCTGAATACTGAAATTAACTTTTGTTCAAAAAGAAAAGCAGTGCAAATAGTTTTTTGGAAAAGAAAACTTGAACCAGAAAACATCTGGCATTATTGGTCGGACAATAATGTCTTATAAACCTTAAACAATTTCATTACAATGTGGTGTGAAAAAAAAAGTATTATTTTTGATGTATTATTTACCAACACGTGTTTCAAATGCAATTGATTTGCTTCTTTTTTAAACATATTTAGTTAATTAATTATTTAAGTTGATAAAATTGATACTTTTTGGGTTTTAAATAGTAAGTTGGACAAAAGGCATAACTTAGTCCTCTGGGAAATTGTCACAACCTTTTTTTTTTTTTTTTAAATTATACTATCCTATGACCTTTTATGGACTTAACAACAGAAAAAATCAATGGAGCCATTGAATAAATGCTGAAAAATAAGCCAGTTTCAGCCTGTCCTCAGATGAAATTGGAAGACATTGACATGTAAATAACACTGTATTTGGTAAAAGCCTGGGCTGCAAAGTTACACCGAAGTATAAACCAGAATAGAAAAGTTTGACATGAACAGTAGCTAAGCTATTCGTCTCAACAGCAGGCTGTTATTGTCAGGAGTTCACCTCCCCTCCAATGAATAACAGGACTCTTATTTGGGTAGGGAAGAGCTGGGCTCAGAGCCCCACAGGATTGGACGAAGCAGCTGTCCAATAGTGCGCCAGAGCAGTGCTGTGCTTAGTTTACACCAATAGTGGAACTTTTTTTCCCCCTATGGAGAGAGGATTGAGAAAGAGTGCACAGAGTGAAGAGAAACAGCAGTCCTGTAGCTCAAACAGCCTGATCTCAGTACAGTTATCCTGTTCTCTGAAACAGCCAGCAGGGAGAGGGAGTGAAGTGGAAAAAAGGAAATATGGAGAGAATGCTGTTGGTGTGAGGTGAGTGAAGCTTGAACGACAAGGTGGTGAGGTTTTAGCAGCAGGCTTAGCCTTGTAATTCCCTCCTCTGTTTGAGCTGAATGGAAAGGATTGACGGGAGACGTTGCCGGAGCTGGGTGGACTGGAAAGGAAGAGCAGGGCTGTTTATTTCAAGCCTGTGTTTGCTTTAGTCGGCGAGAGTTCCAGGCATACCAAGAACAAGACGCTGTATTTAGCCGACACAGTGTGACTGTAGTGGAGTCTGCTAATGGCCTGGAAAGCTGAATAGCTCTAAAGACCCATTTTCAGCTGGATGTGTGGAGTTTGGACTTTGATTTAAGCAGCTTTGATTGATTTGTACAAGGTTTCTAAACTTAACAAATTTATTGTAGTTTGATTTTGTTTTATTTCTGTCATCAACTATGTGCACAAAATTGATTAGGGGTCATTTGGGGTCTGTAAAAACTCAACGTTGTCATAAGGGGATGGATTTTGGACTAGAAAATATTGACATTGCCTGTTTTTCTGAGTCACTGACCCATTTGGCTCTTCTCTTATCCAAGCTTTGTAAACAACAGCCTGTTTATCTGTCACAAGATTTGCACCTGTACATTTTGATTTCCTAAAATCTCACTAGGCTAAATAACAAACATTTGTTTTCATTCTTCACCGTGCCAATTGTTTTTTTGTGTTGGCTTTGCATAATTCATCTCGGATCTCACATAGCTTTGGGCTGACTTAAACCACCCCTTGCCAAAATGATTATCACTCACGCTTTTCCAGCAAAGAGGTGCTGAACTTGAGACATGTTTGTACTTGTGCTGTCAAATTATGCCGATTGTCAGTGGCCGAGGAAACACTCAACACCTTTACTGACACTCAGGCTGTTTTAGAGGCTCCAAAAGGGTCACTTTAAACAAAAAAATACAGTCATTTTAAATTCAAGTGATTCTTAGCATGTCACTGTCTTTACAGCTACAGGCGTGCCACGAAAAATGATTAAGTTGCACATTTTTTGGTATTAGCAAAACTAAAATGAGAACTCTTAATTAATATTATGTTTTTGTGGTCTATTTCAGAAAAAGGACAAAGATGCCCAAGCACAGAAGACGAGAAGGACTCTGTGGCCCCCTACTATGTTGAAACGCCCTATGGTTATCAGCTAGACCTGGACTTCCTCAAATATGTCGATGACATTGAGAGGGGCAACACAATTAAGAAGCTGAGTATCCAGAGGAAGCCCAAAGTGGCCAAACCCTTGTCCGTGCCTCGGGGCAGCACTGGCGGGGGCAGCACTCAGGCTGAATGGACCTCCACAGACTCCCTGTCCTCCTCCAACAGCGACGACAAGCAGTCCCCAGTCTTCTTCAACTCCAGGCCCCAGGTCTCTGCGCCGCTGACCCCAACCCTCTCCAGAGCAACCGGTGAAGTCCCCCTGCAACAATCCTACTTGAACATCACAGAGCAGAAACAGCTCCTGCCACCTCCTTCGCCAAGGTTTGCCCCTCGTCACAACCCCCAAGTGGAGAGGACCCTGATGGAGACGCGTCTTCGGCTCGAACAGGAGCGTCTGCTCATGCAGCCACACAGCGAGCCTCCGATGCCTCGCCGCCGTCTCGCCAGCTTTGGTGGCATGGGCTCCAGTAGCTCTTTGTCCTCTTACTCGGGCTCCGTGGCTGCAAGCCAGATCTCTCCCAGCACCCATCAGCCTCTCCTTATCAACGGCCACCTCCCCAATGGAGAGTATAACCCCTACTACCCGCCATCGATGGGCAGTTCAATCCGCCACAGCCCCATGAGCTCTGGTATGGCCACGCCGGTGACAAATGTCAGCCCGTTACACCTTCACCAAATTCGGGAACAGATGGTTGTGGCTCTCAAAAGGCTGAAGGAGCTAGAGGAGCAGGTGAAAACCATTCCCATCTTACAGGTTAAGATTGCTGTTCTTCAGGAAGAGAAAAGACAGTTGGCTGCTCAGTCCAAAAATCAAGGGCCTGTTGGCTTCCGCAAGCGCTCCTACAGTGTAGGCAGTGCTGACCA
This sequence comes from Diplodus sargus, assembly GCA_903131615.1. NCBI lineage: Eukaryota > Metazoa > Chordata > Actinopteri > Spariformes > Sparidae > Diplodus > Diplodus sargus. Next base: position 8,071,001 of record CAEMYA010000092.1, read on the forward strand.
AATGGAGAACCCAGGCCCCATCCAAAAGGAAACTGAGTTGCACATTATGGAGCCCGAAGCCCAGGAACAGAATGCTCAGCGGCTGGAGGAGTTTAGACGTCTAGCTGCTGAGGTCCAAGCTCTGGAGAAGACGTCCCTGGACAATAATGCAAGTGATGCTCAGCCTCGTAAGGTCATGCATAACCAGGCCCACCAAAAGTCCATTGGCATAGTAACTGATGAAAACATGAACAACCTTCCTGTCACTCAGAGGAAGTTGACAAATGAACATTGTTTCCGGGATGTGGGAGTATGGACGGGGCGGCAGGAAACGCACAGCGCTGCGGTTGGCGTGACCGAGGCCATGCTGGGCATGACCACTGAAGCTGAGAAAGAGATTGAGCTCCAGCAGCAGACAATCGAGGCACTGAAGGAGAAGATCTACCGCTTGGAGGTGCAGCTCAAAGAAAGTACTCACGAAATAGAGATGGGAAAGCTTAAACTGGAGCTCCAAGCGGCCGGTGGGTCAAACAAGAAAAAAGCAGACAAAGGTTCGATGGCCAGGCCTGAGATGTACAACGCCTGTGTGGAGGCCAAAGTCCAGATGCGCAACCAGGGAGTGGGTGACCACCTGGAATTCAGCCATGCTAACACAGCTAAAACTCTACAAAGCCACACTATAGGAGTATCCTGCCAACCCAGTGTGCAGAGTGTTGCCACAGGCCCAGAGATCCCCATGGACCGGTGGGTGGTGCATGAGCGCGTGGAGGTAAATGACCAGTGTGTAGGGAGATGTGTGGAGATGTGCCACCAGCAGGTAGGCATGGAGTTAAATGTTTGTGAAGTGGGAGTTAACACCGAAGAATCCGTAGACAGCTTGGCTCTCTGCAAACCCATGACGGAGTTGAGCAAAGAGTCGAGATCAGTCGGCTGCGGCGATTGTTCAGTGGAAGTGATTGTTAGTCCAATCAAGACGCTGGTGTCACAAGGAACCGACCCCGATTTTGTTAGCAAAGTGGATTCTGGTGTCATGGTTGTTCCTGAGTCAGTAACTCAGCAGACCAATACGGAGATAAAGGTTTCTAGCATATCCACAAACACAAAAACAGCTGTCCTGACTGACTCTTTCACTGATATGATGTTGGTCACTTGTGACAAGCAAACCAACACGGCTGTTACTGAAATGAGGACAGTTGCTGCTGGGGAAGGACTTGTCAAAGATCACTCAACAGCAAAGATGCGTTCAATTGCTGTTGGAACCATCACAGATGTGGAGTCATTCCTTGGCAAATCAGGCTCTACTAAAACCAAAGAATGTGGGGTGGGACCAGCTAGTATCCATGAGAACTTCCTGGTAGGCCTTAAAACCAGGAACATAGCATGTGGCCCGTCCCAGCCAGCTGAATCTGTCACAAGCAGCAGCAGCGAGACTGTGGAAGTTGAAACTGAGGCTGCACCACTACAAGCTCAGGCCCAGGGGGGTGCCGGACTAGACCATTACATCGAGAGGGTGCAGAAGCTGCTGCAGGAGCAACAAATGCTGCTAGCAGAGAACTATACCGAGCTTGCAGATGCTTTTGGTCAGCCCCAGTCTCAGTTTGGATCCATCAATAGTCAGCTGGTCAGCACGCTTTCATCCATCAACTCGGTCATGAAGTATGGAAGCGCTGAGGACATCCTCAAGCTGCAGTCAGAGTCTGTGAGCCTAAACCAAGGTGAGAGTTTTACTGAGGATGCTAATAACTCCACATGCTCACAAGTGTTGAGAAAGTCATTCCAGGTAATCAACATGTAGTCAGAGGTGATCAAAGCATAGTATCAAGGGCAGACAACAGAAAATGTACACACAGAGAGACACACACACACACACACACACACACACACACACACACACACACACACACACACACACACACACACACACACACACACACACAATGCCTTGCTCAAGCAGAATAGAAGGCAATCATGTATTTAGTGCTGAAGGCAGCATTGTAGAGATTTATTTCCTCTTGTTTCTTCCATTGTTGCACAATAGATTAAACTGGTCTCTTGTTACACACTTTACCATTTTTTTAAAAGAAAAAATCTTCAGCTTTAGTACTTACAAATCAGTGCACATTCTCTCTCAAATACTTAAATTACCCTCTTACCAGAAGTGCCTCTTTAGAGTTTTAAGAGTTGCAGCTTAATGTTTCCCTTTAGTGTCTCTCTGCATTGCTTACAATTTACAAAATGGAGATGATGACCCATTGGATTAGGAATTAAGTTGATTTATTTCAATTACTGGGGGGAAAAAAATCAGAAAAACTGACATTTAGAGTGGATTGGCGGAACAACATATAGCAGGAAATATGTTATAAGTTATACAGTAAGAAATGTAAATTTGAATGTTTTGTTGCATAAATTCAGCTGTTTTTCTCACTGTTTAAGTGTTTGGATTTGAAACATGAGACTTTAAACTTCTTTGAATTTGTCAGGCATTCTGTGAAATGTAAAATTCACTGCCGTTTTGCAGAGCTATTCAGTGGATAATAAAACTGCGGTAGTGACGATGTAGAGATAATGTAGTGGCAAAGTAAGATGTAGTTTAGGACTGAATGCCAGCACAGTTTCAGTTGTACTTAGAGGATCTAGTCGTGTGTGTGTGTGTGTGTGTGTGTGTGTGTGTGTGGACCGTTCACACACTGTTTAAAGAGAATCCTGATTGGATCGGACAGGCCAAAGTTATCTCTGACCCTGAAAAATGCGGCGGGGGCTTTGGACATGAACCAACAATGAGCTCATTTCGTCGCACCAATCGGCCACTTGTTGTTTTTTGCGGGCCGCCCTGCCTTCACTAACACCTCGCTGTGGATGCTGATTCATGGCTCCTTCTGAGTTACATAACATGCATTCATGCTGGCTGGCACATGAATGCAGGGCGATTGTCTGGGTTGTGTGCAAGCTTGTTTCTGGTCAGTTGCTGGCCTCTTTTGGAATGTGGAGTTACTCGCCAGATGTAGTTCCTGTTCACGTAACTGATGTCAGTATGATTTATAAGTAGGAAAATCTACTAAAGATTGTCTGTTAAGCCCTTCATATCAGTGGGTAAAGTTGAATTTCTGTGTCAAATAAGGTTAGATAAATGTGGGAGCATGTCTCCAAGTGTGTTGGTCGTATTTTATTACTGCTGCCAAGGAGGTGTTTTGTTGTGTTGTTTCTCAGGATTACGTAAAAACAGCCAAATGGATTTCTGCGAAACTTTCATGGAGGATGGGTCTCGGCCCAGAATAGACCCCATTAACCTTTGGTGTAGATCCAGTAAAGGAACAGATCCAGGAATTATTTCTTTCACATTGTGAGATAGGCTGGGTTTTTTTTTACATTTATTCATTAATTTCTCAGGTAATAATGCAGGGATGTTGATGGAAAAAAATCAGGTGCATTAAGGGGGCTGGTATCTATGAGTGAGTACAATTTGATGCAGATAAAGAGGACTGTTAACCCATGGCAGAGGTATGCACTCTTAGTGTCATTCTAGTTGTCAGAGTTCTTTTGTCAAAAACCTGAAGATGTCACAGAGTTCAGCTCACTATAACATTCAACTAATGATTTCAGATATGTCTGTCAGGTAGCTGTTATAAAGCTTTTTGTTGTTCTGAGTTGAATAGATTTTTATTCCCTATACTTCTCACACATTTCCTCATAAAACAATGGCCAATGCCAACAATGGTAGATTTTGAAAATGAAGAATAATTTGTGGAATAAAAAAAGGCGATATCTCTGGCCGTGCTGTATTTTTATTTGTTTTTAAACAGTCCATCATGAGTTCAACAGAGATATTATACGAGTACAGTGCTAGGACAGTGGACTGCTTTTCTAAAGCTGGAGCCAACATTACTCACAATGCAGCTCTGCCACTGAGTAACATCACTGGAGGCGTTATATCAGTATTATATAGCACCAAAAGGTTTTATATTACTTTTTCGCATATGCAGTAGTCTTCCCCAGGACCTGTAAACATACTTTAATGTGTAAAATGGATGAATTTGCCCTTTAACAATCAACAAATCTGCTTCATCAGAATGTATGTTTTATGGTTTGACAAGGGCTGGACAACATTCAAACAAACCCACAACTATCATCAGATTTTGATTCTTGCTAACTGTCATTAGTGCTCTGCCTCTCCCCTACCTGTGCACTTAGACACTGACTTTGGTCCACCTCTCCTCCTTTTTCAGAGAGCAGTCAGCAGCTCTGCAGCCAGTCGCTCTCTGTTCGGACGGAGCGGTCACAGATGGAAAAGACTTCATCAGGCCTGACTCCTGCAGATAAAGCTGCCAACGCACCCGTACAGCAGCAGATCAGTGCAGCAGAGCAGAAGAGCCGTATGGACCTGCAGATGTCTACAGCGCTACATGGTGCGGTTGCCTTCACACACCTGCCAAAAGAAAACACCATCAGCACTCATATTACTGTTGTTTGTTTTCCTGTTTCACGTTTTCACTCAGCCTGATCCTTTCTGAACCAACATGATGGAGTCAACCAGTATGTTAAGAAAGAGGAAACATGACTGATGCTTGTGAGGGTCAGTTCAGTTATGAAGTCTTTTGAAAGGTTCAGATTGATCAGCAGTGTAAGTAAGAATTGCAGCTTGAATAGGAGCATTTTGTCAGTAAATTTAGTCCACTGAAAAGTGTGTGACAGCAGTCCAGTAAGCACCCAGTCATTACAGTACACGTCGCCTCCTTTTCATCCTATCTCTAGTCATTATTCAGATGTGGTCAATTTGTAGTCTAATCCTTCATATAATCTGTTATTTCTTTGTGAGCTTTTGTGACACCAAAGAACATAAACATTTCAGTCACAGCGGTTGGATCAGGAAGGTACACAGGTGACTTGTTGATTTGACAATTTTGACAATTGGCATATTTGCCAAATCTGTCAAATCAACAAGCTCCCTGTCAGTCTGTACAACTTGTAGAACCTCATTTTTGTCCCAAATAAACTAACCAAACCCTAAATTAGAAACGCACATAAGTAAAAAGCCACAGTAAGTTGAATGAAAGTGCTCTGATAGTGTGATGTCTTTGTTGCGTTGGCTCTGCACTCCAGCACATTAGATCTGAAATGAAACTGCAGGGTGAAATTGCTGAATGTTAGCATGAGATGAACAGTTATAAGTGCATCATTAAGATGTAGTTCTTCAGCTTTAGAGGACAGAAAGTAATTGGACAGGTTAACTCAAATAAAGACATGATTATTTGATATTTTGCATCAAATCCCTGGTAGTCAGTGACCATCTGATATGTTTGAGCCACAGACATTGAAGAAACCAAAGCAAAGAAAAACATTTAAAGTGCAACCACACCAACATTTGAACACCACTGAGTCCTAATCACAGTCTGAATGGTCAAACACATCAGGCAAAATACATTTACAGTTGACCAGGAACAGGTGTGGTGCTGTTATTTCATATCTGATTAAGCAGAATCTCAAATCTCAATCAAATTTCAAAAAATTTCTATCTTCACATCTCTGGAAAGATTTTTAGTTATTTTTTTTGGCCTTTATGTGGCTTTATTGATAGAACAGCTGAAGATAAGAGAAAGGGGGAGTGACAAAGAGCCCCAGGCTAGGAATCAAACCCGGGGCGGCTGCAGCGAGGACAATTGGAGCCCCATCTCTAGGAAGATTTTTGCCTTCAGTCTGGTCCTCGGCAGTCAAACACATGATCAGTTGGATGAAGATTAGATAACGGATGTTTTTTCTGGCCACTTCAGGATAATTGTCCTGCTGCTTTAGTGTATAATTGCTCATCGCGGATCATTGAATCCCCGGTACTGATGATCCATAAAATGATAAACACTGACTGCCCTGGAGGTTTTGTAGTAAGGGAGTGATCAATATCTAACTGGATCACAATGCTTTAGTTAACTTACTAAAAATGCAATCTTGACAAGTTTCATCAGTGGTGAAGTGATAATATTGCAGGTGGGTTCGAAATTGCAGCAGAATTTCATGGTTATTTTTTAATATAGCTGCTAATAGAAGCCATTGTTTTTTTTACGGGTTTCACACATACTTCATATAAACCAGGCAACAGGCAAAACATGGCCTCAAACATCATCATCACCACTCACGCTCCCACCTGTCAAAACACAGGAAACGTGCTGAATGGCTCTGTTGCTTCCGAGCGTGCACATGTCAGTGTATACATATGCAACTGCATACATGTTGATACATGAGAGCACGCGCACACACACACTCACATGCACACACATACATACACACTCTCTCTCTCTCTCAGCTGTCCCCTGCAGCAGTGAAAGGGGCCCCTCCATCAGGGCAAGTCTTGGCAGATGTGCTGAGTGTTCTGGCTCTTGGCTGGTATTTTGGTTTTGGAGGCCTATATTTAAAATGACTGAGATACTTCAGGGTTTGGAGAAACCTCCAGCGTCTCGCTGACAGATTTCTTTGGAGAAAGAACATGAGACGGACACTTAACGGCTGCTTTCCTCTCTGCCAAAGCTCATGATCATGCCAGAGAGCTTTAGTGCATCATTCAGGCCTTATCAGCAGTGGTTGAATGTAACTGAATACCTTTTACTGGAGCCTGACTGATGCACGATTTTTTGGACTGATGCCAATACTGATTATAATGTTCCCTTAACAATGGTGATTACACAAATGATGTAACTGAGGTAGCGTGTTTTACAGTTAAACAGTAAACTCTATCATCTAAAATGACACTAGTGGGAATTTAATAAATGAACCCTAACATCTGTATCTGCAACAAAATCTCCATTTTTGTGCAATTTAGGCAACAGAAAGTCCAATATCAGTCAATAATATCGGCCTATCTCTATATTGGTCAGGTTTAAGTACAGATTCAACACAAGTATTTTGATTGTTTCCAACTATATACTTCTACACTGTTGTACTTTTTCCTCCATTACATTTACCTGACAGCTTTAGTAACAAGTTACTTTTCAGATGACAGTTTTTCACATCACAACAATGCATTTATACATTTGGTGATGTCATATTTGAACGTTTGTGATCAACTGAAGAAGTGTTCTTTCATGGGTTGAGAAAATTCTCCTCCTTCTCCTGCTAAAAATCCTTTTGCATTTGTTGTCAAGTGCATCTTCACAAAGCTGAAAAAAATAAGTTTGTTTCTGAGCTAATGCAAATTGTGGGTCTCACAGGTCAGGGATGCTACTAACGTGACGATCTTACAGAAAATGACCCACTGCTGTAGATTAAACAACCCAGCAGTATGTAAAGTTGTTAGTATGAGCTCAACTATCTACAGCAGTAAAATGCAAAATACACATGAATGCAGCAGTACTATTATTCCATAAACATACTGCCTAATAAATACTTTTATTTTTGATCTTTTAAGTACATTTTGCTGATAACACTCCATAAGGCTCTGAATTCAGGGCTTGCAGGGGATTATTTTCACAGTGTGGTAAGAATCCAAATGCTTCTGCTGCTGCTAGTTATCAGACTTTTATAACGAGAAGAGAGTAAAGGAGACGTCTCTCAGAATCATGGTAAAAATCTATCTAAAAATGCATGAAAACTAAATAGTATTTTTGTTTTAGGTACAGGATTGAACCAAATCAGAAGATGTCTGAAAAGCCTCATCATTAAGAGCATTATAGAAGCAATTAACAAATCAGATTATGTTATGATACATAAACTGCAGATAAACCTTTACTTGGTTATTGATCTTCTCGTCTAAGTGAGTCTGCCGTGTTCCCTTTCCTCTCCTTCAGGGCAGCCGTGCAGCCAGAACACCCTGAAATCCATCATGAAGAAGAAAGATGGTCGACCCGACTCCAACGGCACCAAGAAGAACCTGCAGTTCGTCGGGGTGAACGGAGGGTGAGCCGGAAAACATATTCAGAAGCTCTCGTGTTTGAATTTGTATTTAATCACGATCATGAACTTTAGGTAGATCATCGCTTACTTTGCATTTGAAGACACCTGTAGGATGTGTTTATCTTGGTTATTTTGTCTTGTGTTAATGATTGTAAGTAACTAAATGAGGTTAAAGGTGCTGTTTTATCTTTACAAGGATGTTCCCTACTCTTAAACGTTTCCTGTTAACATCCACCTGGACCCTGAGTATGTTGCACCCGTGTCTATAAGTTCCTGTGCTTTTGTCGCCCCCTTGTGACCTCAGGTATGAGACTACGTCAAGCGACGACTCCAGCTCAGAGGACAGCAGCTCCTCTGGGTCGGACGAAGAGGAAGAAGATGAGGAGAAGGAGTACGGAGGAAAGGAGGGATATAAGAACGTGGAGGGGAAGAACACCAGGGAGGAGTTCCAGCCCGAGGGAGCCGAGGATGTGGATAAGAAAGACGAGGAGGAAAGTTCAGAGAAGCAGGAGATGAGAGAAAGGTGGGTTAAAGAAAATGACGATATTTTTAAATTAAACTTAACTGACTGTGAATAACGGGTTCAAATGCCATCTGAGAGAGATTCACATCCTAAAGTAAGAGAGTCTTAATTCTGCAAGTGATCAGAAAGTTATGAGTTTAAAAATGTTTGTAGGAGTTATTTTCTTTTTCTGGTTCTCTGTTTTGCTTTGATTTTTACGAAGAACTATGAACACATCAGGTTCAGACATGCATGTAGCTTCTGTTAAGGATAAGCATGCACCAGGGATGATTTTCTATCAGAGCAAGAGAGCCAGCAGGAGCCATGCTCACTGTCTATACTTGCAGGAAATGAAAACTCGTATACAAAACATTATTTTTTTTCAACCTGCATGCAGTTTCTACTCATGCTACATCAACTGGCGAGATTAGAAGCTCAGCAGTAGTGGTTATCCTAAAAGAGTATGTAAAGGAGAAACTACTGATCATATGTGGAATAGAATAAAACTTTATTATCCAACCAGAGGAGAGGAGTAGCTGAATGATAATGTTGGAATATTAAAATTATATCTCTCTACACAGGTATGAGCTAAGTGAAAAGATGCTGGCTGCGTGCAACGTTCTCAAAACTCACCTCAGTGACACGAAGGCTGTGAGCAGTAAAGATGTGGTGAGTTTATCTTAGTCTGTTGTGCTCAGTCTGGTAATCTGCTACGTTTTATTCTACATAAAGATGAGGTAACATTTAACAACATGCAACATGGAGATCTAATGGAATTACACTGGTTGTCAGCAACCACTAGTCGAAAATGTTGAGAAATGATGAATTCCCACATGGTGACTGGTTATTTCTGGGGTTGTCATATTTTTTTTACTGTAAACCAGCTCACTAGATTTTTTTTAAATCAATTTTAAATCAATCTATTTTCTTAAATTACCCTTAAATGCTTTCAACAGGATTTAATGGACAATACCTTGAAGATGGAAAATGCTACACACACACATTTTCAGCAGCGTACACTCCTGTGTGCTATGTACACTGAGGCATGGACCTGCATGCTAATGCTACGCAGATGCTGTATGTAATAATCACTAACAAGTTCCCCCGTCCTGCCTCCTCAGAGAGCTTGTCTGAACACGGTGCAGCACGAGTGGTTTCGTGTGTCCAGCCAGAAGGCGGCCATGGCGGGCATGGTGGAGGACTACCTGGGGGCCTTCGGGGCCGTCTCGCCGGCCGTCCTGCGCCACATCGTCAACATGGCCGACGGCAATGGCAACACGGCGCTGCACTACAGCGTGTCGCACTCCAACTTTCAGGTGGTGAAGAAGCTGCTGGATGCAGGTGAGAGTCGGCAGGAGTTGGTAAAAAGTTAGCATAGCATCGTTCATCTTCATGTGGACGCAGAGCTTAGGTTGAAATGGATCCCTGTTTTTAGGTGTTTCTTTAATATTTCGAAAAGCCTCTTTAATCCATCAAAATCATCTTTTCAATTCCTCACCTTAACAGACAGCAAAAACTTTTCTGTTCCTGAACCCTCCACAGTCCTGCATTTTTCAGCCTTATCGTCCTCTTTAAGATATCAGGTTACTGCATAAAGTACTAAAAGACACCTAAGTACATTGATTTCCTCTCATCTTCCTTTTCTTCTGTCTGTCTTTGGATCACTCTGAATAGGTGAGCAGCTGCTAGAGTCGCGAATTGTTGCAATTTACTCTGAAACGTAACATGCACATGTAGCATTAGTACTTTCACTCTAAGTAAAGGATCTGAATACTTCCTCCACCGCTGCCACGCCGTAATCTCTGAAGGCTCAATAGACTGTGATGAGGTCCCGGCCACTCGCTGCTCTAAAAGCCTTTTGTCTCCTCGGCCTTTTGTGTCCTTGTGCTCTCTGACAGCACATCCACCCCCCTGTCCCCCATTGTAGCCTTTGTCCTCACACCGTCCCAGTTCCTTAGACCTCTCCTCCCCTCAGTGGCAGGGCAGCCACCCTCATACCCGCCTCTCTCCCATCTGGGCTCTGATGTCTTGTCTCTGTGAAAGGCTTCAGGTCTAAAAGGGCCGCTGGCAGAAAGTGTAAAGGATGAGTTCTTTTAAGGTTCGGACAATGAATCACAGTCCCAGGACTTTCGTCAGGGAGGAGAAGTGACACAAGTCCTTGTACATTAGTGTGTCGATGACTGACAGGCAGCGACGGTGACAAGTCAATCACAGTCAACACATACCTGAGAGACCACCCACACTGAAGAAATAGTCCCTCGAGCTACTGCAGGACTTTCAACAGGGTGTGTATGTGTGTTTCAGATGTGTGTAACGTGAACCAGCAGAACAAGGCGGGATACACACCGATCATGCTGGCCGCGCTGGCCGCAGTGGAGACGCCCAAGGAAATGCATATTGTGGAGGAGCTCTTCAGCAAGGGCGACGTCAACGCTCGAGCCAGCCAGGTCAGTGACCGGGGGTCAGGGGTCAGAAGGCAGCGGCAGGGCACCAACAGACACCACACATCCACACATAAAGGTTTCAATGAGCAGGGCAATGAAGGTTGTGGTGACAAATCAAGGACAGAGTCTTTGTTGAGAAAGTAAGCCAGTTAAAGAAAGCAGGAGAGTGGAAGCGCATCTGACTGACTTTACAGTGGTTATTTGAAAGATTTAGCATCAATAAATTGTACTCTTTTTGTAAATCATGGACGCGCAAAGACAGTTTATGCACAGGACTCTCAGTTGAAAATCTAACGGCAACACATTTTAGCAAGAAACTTCATGTCAGACATACCTTTTAGTCAGTGGAAGGAAAAATTGTACTTTAGTGACACCAAGTGGTGAAAGAAGGTAACTGTTTGTATTTTATAAGTGATCCAGACATAACTATAGGAGGACGCAGTGTCTTTTATTTGTATTTTAGATATACTTCTATGGGGGGAGAAGATTCCCTGCCAGTTTCTGTGAAACATGAATTTCATGAGGCAAAATCAGTGTCTAAACTCTGTGCATGGGACACTTTTCACTGCTGGAGCCATAATTTTAGTCTCAAAACAGTGCAGCATGTTTTTAGGGCTCCAACGAAAGATTGCAATGATGCCAAACAACAATCTATTATTTCTACTCTTCTTACATCCTTTGTTGGAATCTTAAATGTCACAGCAAAATACACTTCTTAGCTAACAAATTACTAGATTTTAAACATTCTGTATGGTTATTATTTGAATAACAATAAACCTTGGCAAAAAAGTTGACAAATTCACTTTGAGGTTACCAAAGGTCAAGCTGTCACCTTCAAGTTGTTTGTCAAAAGCGAGATAAGCAGCCAGTCCTCACAGCTGATGGGCTGGAATCTGTGATGTTTTTATTTGATAAATGACTGAGAAATGTTCAGTGGAAGGCAGAAACAATGTCTTGATAGACAGAACTTATTAGGCATTTGATTTGATATTTGAGTAATTTTATTGTCCAAAGTACTGATTCTGTGGTCCCAAATCAGATACTTTTCTTCATCACATGGTAAAAGCTGACAGTTGACATCGGCCTATGGCAGTTATATCAGGATCTGATTACATACGTTTATATGTGCTGATATGAAAACAATTTCTAGACGTGATGATACAGAAAAGCGTGCTTGGGGTGATTAAGAACTATTAAATTCCCAGTGTTTACTGTTTCAGTGCACTGATGTTATTTAAGACACTAAAGTCTCAGTAACTGTAGCATTCCCTGCCTCCTTTATGTAAATATATTTTGTGTGCATCGACCGAAAAATCCAGCATGTAGCTACATGTCAGCCTGTAGTGGTAGTGTCTAGCTTGTAAACTGTGTCAGTTCACCAATGCTTGCTGTCGTCCCTGTTCCAGGCTGGTCAGACGGGACTGATGCTGGCGGTCAGTCACGGCAGGATGGACATGGTTCGGGCCCTGCTGGCTCACGGGGCCGATGTAAACGTCCAGGACGACGAGGGCTCCACGGCGCTGATGTGCGCCAGCGAACACGGACATGTCGAGATCGTCAAACTGCTGCTGGGTCAACCCGGCTGTGACGCCACGCTGAGTGACAGCGTGAGTAACGCATGAAGGGATACATGAGGCAGAGGATACTTAAGTTGAATAGTTGTGTATTCATACTTATGTGCTTTACTTGAGTATTTTGTTTTCATGCCACTTTCTACTTGTACACCACTTTATTTCAGATTTTATTTTTGGTGTTTCTTGCTGATTTTTTGTTTCTTCTTCCTCTTTTTGTCTTTTCATCCATGTCATTTTCCTTCTCTTCCTTCAGGATGAGAGCAATGCCCTGTCCATCGCTCTGGAGGCAGGACACAAGGACATTGCAGTGTTGCTTTACGCACATGTCAACTTCTCCAAAGCCCAGTCACCGGTACGTCCTCATAAACTAACTTGCTCTTCTGATTTCTCCTCTGCTTACATGTTACATGAAGCCTTTACACACCTTTAAATCTGTGTTCTAGGGGACGCCTCGACTCGGCAGGAAGATGTCACCAAGTCCCACTCGGAGGGGCATGTTTGATTAGACGCCCCGCCTCTCTCCACAAACCCTGCGCTGCTATTGGTTCACGCTGAATGATGCCTTACCCACAGCTAGATGAGGGACTTTCATCCCAAGCACCAATCAACCAATGAGATTTCTGGAAATGTTCTTTATTTACATGAACACTTGCTTCCATGACGAGCCCAAAGTGTCCTTTTGAATATGAATGTAACCAGCTGGTGCCTCAAGTCCCGTCACATTCTGGCAGAAACGTCTGAAATAATCAGCAAACCAACTCGGACACAAATTTGCCTACTAAATGCCATTTTGTTCAATCTTTTTTTTTTTTTTTTCCATTTTCTTTTTGCAATTTGACAACCTTTCTTTTTTTTTTGTTATTTCTAAAGCTCAATGTTGATCATTTGAGAGCATCCAAACAACATTTTTAATCAAGTTTTCTTTTTTTAATGCATCAGAATAGACAGATGGAGAATAAATCCACCCACATCTTAGAGCAAATACTTCCTGTATATTTTGTTTGCCTCGACATCACGGTCTCAAACACGTGTGCCCAGCTCTACAGTACATGTGCAACTCATGTGGATGAATAGACGTGACCTAGACTGGAGAAATTGTACTTTTATACAAATCCTTTGTATCTATTTAAGAAGAAGAATCACAGTATTTTGAATATTTCCTATTACTACATAACGACCCATGAAGTTATATATTTATCAAAGTATAGTTTTAAATGCAGATATATGTATTTCATTGTACATACGGTGGTCATTAGAGTTTAGTTCTCCTTTTTGTCTTCATGTCCAGTTTCTTTCTGTCTCTCATGTGTAATATAAGCTGTCTGTCCTCCTCTAGTATTCATCAAGGTACTGACTTTCATCCTCAAATGAGAATTGAAGTGCCTGAGACTTTGCCATATAACAATAAACATCAATTACAGAATATCAGTGTGTTGTCTTCATTAATCATCCACACAGCTCAGGTAAGCAGATCTGTCTGATGGGGAAACATTTCTATTGTTTTTTTAACATTAGTCTGTGCTGGGACTGCTTGGTTCTAAATGCTCCTCTGTATCTGGAGAAAAACACTCTAAAAGTACTTTATTTTTAAGATTAAATGTCTAGAAAAAGGTCAAAAAAATACTACAAAACAAAAAAGGTGCCAATGTAAAAGAAACGGCAGTGAGAAAAAGATCAAGACCTTTTCACACTTACCTAATTCTCAACAAATTATCTTTGTCATAAAGACCCTCCTCAGAGCATGAGACACACACATCGTATGTTTTCCCACAAAGAGGCCATACGTTATTATTAAGCACATTTTAGGTGATGGGAAACACTCTTTGTAGACTGCAACACATTGAGCTTTATGTGGAAACGTGCTCAGAAATGTATGTTTATCCTACGTTATGAATTGAGAAACTATGATTACCAAAAACAAAATGAGGCAAAACATGGCGGTTCACCTGGAGTGTAAAGCAACAAAACCAAAAAAACTGGCCCAAGACACAGCTGTGAAGTGCAGGCCATAGGGCCATGTATGGATTAGAAATGTAGTTTTTATGGAGCGGTTTTTTGTTAATACCGGAGTCTTTTGTTTTGTCAGGTGTTGCACAATAATTAGTTGGCTGAACATAAATACATGGTATCTATTTCTTTTTTTTTTTTTTACTTAATACTTACAGTTGTGGCATGATAAAGGGAATCATTTTACAATTACTATTGACCTGCATCAGGCCTTTGCTCTAGCCTGCAAGAAACGTACTTGACGTCTGTTCCTTTAAATAGTTGATGTTTTTGAACACAACACACAATTAATCCAGATTTACCCAAATTTCTCTAACACAGACTCACGTGTTGTTGGGTCATTGGGACAGTTTCCATACACACAGAGGAACAAACAGCAGCTCCACTTAATAAATGTTCAAGAATGATGAAATACAGGCTGCTGTGAAATAACGACCATTAAAATTCATCATCCACAATTCAAAGACGAGGTCAGAGCTTTGCAAACAACTTTTTTAATACTTAGAAATGAAGCTTCTGACATGTAGAATTTGTTGTGAAATGTCAGCTATGATTACTAACCCACAGTGATGTCAATTTACACAATGATTAATCTAAAAATATCAAGGATAATTCAAAAGATTACCGTTTATCTGGAATTTTCCCACAATTTTTAAAAAAAATTTTGACAAAGAAATCAACTGGTTGACGATAGAAACAGTCCCGAGTTGCCGCCATAGTCCACACCATCTCACAGTCAGCGTTCGATGAACCTCTTCAATCTTTTTCCAGTTTTGTCTTTTTCAAATGTGGACTGAACCTTGAAGAGAGACATAAACTATGTCTAACACTATCGAACAATTACTGCAGAATTCTCTACAGTCAAAGAATCACAAATAAAGAACAAGATTAAAATCAACTAACATGTAGAGCAGCCCACTGTAATCTGTGTTTCAAGGCACATGTGTTAAACAAATAACAGGTGGATTATTACATCAACAATCAATGTTTGGTCCATTATACATAGTAAGACATATTTTGTTTTAAAATTAGTCTGAATGTTTTGATATAAAGGCGTTTTGAGAGTTATTTACTCATCCCAGTTCTTGCAGCATGTTCACACCACAAACACCATTTTGTAAAAAAAATGCTTCACACCATTAATCATTTATGCTTTAGTCTCTTTTTGTGATTTGGAAATATACAATGTATATTTTATATATTTTCTTCAACTTATTACAAATCACACCACTCCCGTCTGTGAAGACCTGATATGAAACGTCTTTAACCACCACCTTTTTTAAAAATCCTGAAAAATCACTTTGACTTCACCAACCTCCCTGAACATCACAGAGAAATATCTGTCAGACAGATTTTGATATCAGCAGTTTTAGCATCACCAGCCTGTACAACACAGAAATATGGGAAGAGTTTCTCAGTGAAAGTGTCTCTGTAAGTGTAGATGTGAGTCATGTCTTCAGGGTCGTAGAAGGACACCTCCCCCCTGTCATAGTCCAGCTGGACTCTGACCCTCTGGAGACTCTTCTTCATTGTGACAGTCTTACCAAGACCATTAGTGTATTTTCCATTGCCATGCCATAAACACCAGATTCCATATTCTGGTGAAGCTAGTACCTTTCCCTTCCTGTCAACTGACTCTTTAACTAAACCTACATCCCAGCGAGGATGATCTCCCACCTCCACCTCCCAGCTGTGTTTCCCTGAGCTGAAGCCCTCAGAACCAAAAACAAGGGTATACACAGTGTTTCTCTCTGGATTGTCAGGAAGATGCTGATATTTGTCTCCATATCTCACACTGGTCAGATCATCAGACAGATGGAGATAGCCACTTGCAGTGTTTGGGTCCAGAATGACAGGACTGAAGTGGACCTGGTCCTTCATCTTCTCCCAGACTCTGAAGGACAGGTTGCCCAGGTGTTTGGCCACATCTATCAGCGCTCCTGAGACCAGCTGTGGATCTGACAGTGAGCACTGGACTCTGGCTCTGGTCTGAGTGGCTTTATAACTGCTGAGGAATGGCACGTTGTGTTTCTGCAGCTCTTCTTCAACAGCACAGATACTGTCTGACAGAGAGGAGAGCTGCTCCTCCATCATCTTCATCTCTCTGCTGACAGTCTTCCCCTTCTGCTCCTCTTCCTCCCTCAGAGCTGCCAGTCTGGACTCCTCTTCCTCTTTCAGGAACTGGTGGAGCTTGTTGAACTCTCCTCTGATCTGCCTCTCTGTGGACAACAGCTGCTTCTTGGAGTATTGAATCACTTCATTGTATGTTTTCCCCACTTTTTCGTATTTGTTCCTCTTGTCCTGTAGAGACTTTAAGTCAGATTTCAGCTGCTCCTTCAGCTCACTGACTGCTTGTTCTACAGGAACCACCTTGTGACTCTGGTGGAGAGAAAACTCACAGACAGGACACACAGCTCTCTGCTCGTCCTCACAGAAGAGAAATGTCTCTTCTGGATGTTTACTACACACCACCTCCACCTTCTTCTCTCCTCTTTCTGCCTCAGATGATCCCGATTTCTGTCTCCCAGCAAACGAGTCAGCCAGTTCCTTCAGAGAAAAGTTCACTTTTGGATCATCCTTTGAGGATTTTCTTTTACAAATAGGACAGTTTTTGTTTCCAGCTTGTTTCCAGAATTTCTGCAGGCAGCTTGAACAGAAGCTGTGGTTGCAGCTCAGAGACACAGGATCTCTAAAAGTCTCTGAACACACATGGCAGCTCAGCAAACTTTCAAAGAGAGCAATTTTCTCAGCCATTGGTTTGGTATTTAAATTGTCTTTCAAATACAAGACTCACCAAGTTATTGCGTCCTGATTGTTGAATTAAAGTTGTCAGATTGTGAGTTTTCGAGCAGAGATCTTACACCCTGTAATGGCGTTTCAGCTTAGTTCAACAAGGTCAAAATCTACTTTCATTTTCTCTTCTCTTGTAAATAATAACGAGGAAATGCTGCTGTATCATTTTGTCACCAGCAGATGGTGTCAGGATGTTTTCTGAGGTCAATATTTCACTCTTGATTCAGTATAGTACAAACTAATTGTACATGTATCAAAATAAAAGATCAACATCTAATCATCTGATCTGTTTCATGTCTATTTAATAAAGCAATTAATTTCTACAGCTGATAAATACACCATATGCATAAAACAAGGGCGTGTTGATGAAGGTTCTCAGTCAGTGAAACAGGGACAGTTTTTCTCTTTAGTACTCCAGAGAGACTGAATGTTTCAACAGGGTTAAATAACTAAAATGCAAAATAACCTGAAACAACGCCACAAATGTTTCCCTTGTAAAGTGAAACAATGAGGAGAAAATAGCAACACTGTTTTGCTAATAATGAAGATCTGAAGAGCTCTACAATATACGTGGTTGGTTTGGCAAAACATAAGTTAGATGTGAATGATGACATACAATAGAGTAAAAGTTTATTGATTTCTGGGGGAAAATTAAAATCAGCATCACCTTTACCAGCAGCAACATTATTCTAAAATGACCCTTTATGATGATTTATTTTACTTAAGTATATTTAAAAACCAATACTTTCTTTTTACTTTTATTTAAGTGAGATTTTGAAGGCAGGGCTTACTTGTAACAGTATTTCTGTACTGTGGTATTGCTACTTCTACTTAAGTAAATGATCAACTCATTCTTCCACCGCTGCCTGTAAGAGAGACCATGTGGATTTTTTAAAGAAGAAATAGCACATTCATTCATATTAATGATTAAGTGAATTGATAGGACACTCTGGAGGTTTTCTGCTACATCCCTACTCAGTCTGGTATGATCAGTGGCCTCTGGTGGCTAATGTTACTGAATGTTGTTAAAAAATGTTGTCATAGATATACACTGACTCCTCAATGCCCTTCTCTGCTCCTATAGTTACAGTCCTACAGCACAAAATAAATTATCAATTTTTGTTCTTTGGAAAGGGTTAGGGGTAAATGGAGTCCTCAGTCAAACTATCAACAATGTGGATCCTCTTTAATATGAAGGGTTTTCTCGATCACAAGCAGGAGAAACAAGAAATGAGTTTAGTTTCTGTTATTTTGGTTTAGTGAATGACTTTCTTTGGGTCAGAATTTTGGCTGCTGAATCGTTTGGGTTATTGGCGTTGGGTGTTTTCTGACTGGAGGGCTTCCTGAGGGCAAGAACAACAGAAGTAAGACAGTTGAGTAGAGTTACATCAAAGACACACACCAACACACCAAATGTAGTCATCTACAATTACAGTGACATCTATTACTGCAAACTGCATGAAAATTAAAACAGATTGTTTTGTTGTTGTATTATACACATACACTGTGTATATATGTATATATTGTTAGCAAAAGGACTTTTAACTTTAACACAAGGGGCGACATTCACAGCACTAGAGCCCATTAGCAGTTTCCAAACACAACACTGCCCCCTGCAGACCAAGCTGGTGAAGTCTGAAACAAACCTGTGCAGAGGCACATGGGTGCTGCTGGACCCAGCGCCTGTTCCAGAGAGTACGTCTTGGTGTTTCAGTGTGGGAAGAGGTAGAACTTCCAGATCAGAAGCTGGATTCAGGGTCCCCTCTCTGTAAAGACACAAGAAACAGGATAATGTTGACAAAGCAGGAGGACTTAGTGGCTGTGACAAGATCGGTCAAGAATGGGATGTTAAAAATTCTCCCAAAGAAATACACTTGAATATGCCATCACCATATGAAAGGCATAGATAATTTCTATATGTAGTTGATGGATAGTATACACTAGTCTCACGATGTGATGCACAATGTGGATCAAAAGCCACTCACAGACCTTCAGATCAACAATCAGTGAGAGAGGGATTTTATTACCGAGCTGCTGCAGCGTCGGAGGTCTGCTGCTCGTTCAGTTGGTCGTTCTCCGTGGTGGAGTTTTCCACCAGCAGCTTCTGAATCAGCTGCTTCCACTCCTGCACAGTCGGTGCCTCCTGCAGAAACAGAGCCAACATCAGGGCTACATAGAGAGACATTTCTAAGAAGAGGAAACAATCTCAATAAATAAAATAAATGGCACAATAAACAGAAGTGGTGTTTTTCATGTTGCGACACTTGTGATTGTACTAACTATACTAATGGTTCAGTTCATTATTAGCCCAATTAATTAATGATTGTGTGGCAGCAACTTCCTATTTAGAGATATTTCAAATGTCACAATGACGCACTGTCATAAGAATCCTCTCAGTAATATAAGATCAACAAAGATCTCTATACACATAAGTATCATTCTCCAGCTTATTCTGTGTTTTTAGGGTTTATGAATTTAGCTGGTTTTGTTGATGAAAGTAGTGAAGTTCCAGTGGTGATTTTGGGCGGTTATTTTAATTCAAGACTGTAGAGGGTCAGCCAGGCGAGTTAGCTAACCTGGATAACTATAATTTTTTACCTTACCATAATAACCAACAAACAATGTCCAAAAATAACCCTAACCCTAGTCAGGCTTTAGGATCCTTACATTAGTTCTAGCATTTCTTCTAGCTTCACTCAGGCAGCTTTGATCCCTCGAACATGTTTATGTGTCCTGATGTTATCAGTGTGGGGTGTTTGTGGTCAGGATTCCTTTTGTTTTACCATCAGGACATATCTGAGAGTTACAGCTGTGTCCTGCATCATGTTCTTCATCCTGCTCATCCTCCTCCTCTCCTCCTGTAGCTCCGCCTCCAGCCGACTCTCCTCAGCTCTGGTTTTACTGCACTGCTCAAACAGCGAGGCCCGGCCCTGTCTGAAAGCACAGCACGGGTTTCCAGTTCTCTTTTCATGTGGTATTGTCATATTTTGGTCTTTCGTCATTGAATGTAATTCTGTTTTCTTTTCTTTCATAATCTATAACACTAATAATATCATATATTTATTTATAGAGCCCTTTCAAGATACTTAAGGTGACTAAACGCGACAAGTCTATTGCCTCTCTTATTACTTGAAATTTTGACTTGATTATTTTAATTATTAGAGCTGCAGTCAGTTGCATTTAATTACGACCAAATAGCCATTTTTAGTTAAGAACGTGCGTCAACGCTCCTGTATGTTTTAATATTCGTGTGTGCAATAAGGTTTAACTCATTGGTATTTTGTGTTACTGTAATTATAGTTCAAATGTCGCTGATTAGCTTTAACCTTAGTTTTGAATGAGTTTTCACTTCAACTCCTTCAAATTATTTTTTGCTGAGTCATTGATATGGTCAGTGGAGACACAGTAAACTCTGACCTGAGCACTTCCATCTCAGCCAGGGCTGCTGTGCGTTCAGTCCGAAGCTGCTCGAGTTCTTGCCGACTGTCTTTCAGCTCCTCCTGCAGCTGCTGGCACTTCTCTGTAAGCTGCTGCACCAGCTGACGGAGAGAAGATTGCCAACAATTTTGGTGAATTCATTGTTAATTGTGCAACCCGAGCCAAACGAAGAATAAAGTAAACAGTAAGTTCACGAAGAAAGGATGCTAGAAGGAGGAAACTTTTTTTTTAATCTGTTGCAGTTTTAAGCACTCTCCAAATGCATAGTGGCTACTTTTAACTCATGTATGTAAACAACAAATAAAAAATGCGAAACCGAGTGGATTGCATACTACATACAATACTGTAATATAAGAAACTGAATAATAAGTATATAATTATAATCAACATGTACGACTAACTAACTTGACAATGTTACAAAGCACAAAGTTACAAAAATTCAAAATCAAACAAATAGGCCCAAATAATACAAAGATATGTGTATATTTGTGAAAAACTTTATCATCCATCAAGTCTCTCTCTTACCTTCTTGCTGACGCAGCTCTGGCGGGATGTCTTGCTGAGCATTTCCTCCAAGTTTTCCACGTCCAGGCTGAGCTGATTCTTTCGTTCCCTCAAGGTAGAGTTCTCCTTGATCACGACCAGCGCCTGCTCTGAAAGCTTGCTGAACTGAGCCCTAACCTCCGTGTTCTCCTGAAGGGCCAACCTGGTCGTCACCGGGATCTTATGCTCCACCTGCTGCTGCACTTCTGCTGCCAAGTCCTTCTCCAACCTGTTAACAGGGAACATGAAAGGAAGCACATGCAGGGCTCATGCAGATGTTTGTCTATTTTTTGATGCGACTTCGCTTTTTACCCTTAAAAAAAAGGAGTATAACTGGGATAGGCTATGATAATCAATAGTCTTAACCTCCACTTTTCCTGGAGAACTCTCATTTCCTGGTTGTGGATTTCAGCTTTGTGTTCCTCCTTCTGACAAGCCAGCTCCTTCTCCAAAGACACTATGTTGGCTGTCAGCTGCTCTGAGCGCTTCTGAAGCTCCTCCAGACCGGCAAGCCTCGCCACTACAGGAGGGACATGACAGGAAAGGAGAGGAGAGGGTTAAACCTCAATGGTTACACTCACTGAGATTTAGAGTGAGAGATGAACTCGACCCCTGGTTTAAACCACAGAGATATTCAGTCTCACCAAGAGCCTCGTTTTCTGTGGTGAGTTCTTGAATCCTGCTTAGAAGCTCTTCCTTCAGCTGACTGTGCTGCTGCTGCAGGGCATCTCGTTCATGACTGGCAGCCTGCTGCTGACTCTCCAGGCGCTCTGTCAGCTCGTCCACTTCCTCCTCCTTCCCAAGCAGGGAGTGTTTCAGGTACTCAACGATGTCCTTTTTCTGCGTCTCGAGTGCATTGTACTTAGAGTTTAAGTCGTTCACCTGCTTCTCTAGTTGATCACATTTAAGCTGATATCTGGATGAGGAAGAGGGTCAGTCCAAAGAGTTAGGGATAAAACAATCATTCTATGTACTGTAGGGTGACATGAATCTTCTTTTACATGTTATGGCTGATTGGATGCCATACATCACATGGCTGCCAAATGACTGTGATAGTTTAATGCTGCAATATGGGGAATTTCTAGCAATTTCCACTAGAACAGGTGAACTTCTCAGGCTAGGTTTTAAAATATTTATGCATTCAGTTCAGTTATGCACATTGGTGGAAGAATTCAGTAAAACGTAGCTTTACACAAGTAAAATTACAGTACTATCAGTATTATCAGTATTATCAGCTGCATGTACTCAAGAATTAAAAGTAAAAGTACACATTATGAATGAACATGGCCCTTGAGTTATTATATCAATATGCATTGGATTATTAATTCAGACTCATTTCTATACTTCTATGTAGTTTAATATATGACAATGCGTTGTATTCAAATACGTTACAATACAATAATATTTCCTTCTGAAAGGTAATAGAGTATAAGTATAAAGCAAATGTAAATGCAGGAACAGTACGCAAGTAAAACAACTTAATCATATTTACCTCAAAATGCCACTCAGGTATTGTACAGCACTTAAATCTACTTCGTTACAACTCTGTTACTGGTCATGTGTTGTATGTACTTAAAAAGAAGCTAACGCTAATTTCAAGTGATGAGCTAACGTTAGCTAGAAAATGACAAGCTAACGAAACGTAACGTTACATTCCGACAGTCAGACGCAAATGACGTAGCGTTGCGTTGCGCTGAAGGGATTTCAGAAAATAACGCTATAAGTTTGAGTTTAGTTTGAAAGCAAGACAAAAGAGAAGTTAGAACTTATCTCTGCCAGGCGTGTCCTCGCACGGATAGAAATACTGTCACATAAGTTGAAGTAACCTAAACAACAGAGGAGAGTTTTTTGTTGTTTTTTTGCCTCACCTCTCCAACTGCTCGTCCAGATATCGTATTTGAGTCAGGTACAAAGCCTTCTCACTGTCCGCAGCCGTCACGGAGCTGTCTGATGTTTTCTTGTCTTCATCTTCGCTATCCTTCTTTTTGGGCATCGTGTCAGAGAGCGTTGGCTAAAGTTTAGTTACGCTGTCGCTGAGGGCTGACTGAGGGAAACTACAAATAAACTACGCTGTTGCTAAGCAACGCTACGGAAGCCCGACCCCAGAAAAAAGGTTTGGCCACATCTCACAAGCACTGCTGCTCACTGAGGAGCGAATCAGTGCACAAAGAAAAGTGAATGAAATGTTCACGTTGACACTTTCTTTATTGTCTTTTAAAGGAAAGAAATATGAACAACATTACTACAGATTCAGGACAGGAGATGGGAAAATAATAATATTATAATTATAAAACAAAACAAAACAAAAACAGAAACGAAAACTGTTTCGTCTACAGTTGAATTGCATAAGCACATTATCTGTTTTCATCTTCTGTTGTCAAGAACGTCAGTCTTCAGCTGGTCCAGACATTAATAGAAATATATTTTCAATAATCCAAAAGTTGATGTCATGGTTATCTAGTTGATAGTAATTTGCTTTGGGATGAAACATAAGGATGTCTGTGTTTCTCTATGTTACGAACTATTTTACTGTCAACGGTCACTATCAAACTATTAAAAACTATCAATACAACACTACATATGTGTTTTTAATTCAAATTCAGATTCAGGTTCAGAAAAACTTAATTGATCCCAAAGAGGGCAATTCAATTGCAGCTTACCTCGTCCACAATCACACGAGCAACATCCAATATGTTACATGTCAAAAATACAGATCAACAAACAGAGGTCGGTGAGAGAAAGCAAGATAAAGAGCTAGGGTAAAATGATTGGCAATAAAATAATGATTAAATAGACATTTGATATGTCTCCCTGAGGAAGCACAGGTTTCTCCAATGGTCTTAGAGTAGACTTCAACAACGCTATACAGGCTGTACTTGTCATTAGTGGATCGTCCATCAAACCAACAGATAAAAGAGAAAGTTAAAAGACTTTCGATTAATAAACAATAAAAGTGTTATAAAATTCTCTCACTGGAAGGAAGGAAGTTTCCATCCCTGCTCTCCTTACAGTCATCTGCTACAAGGTCACCAAGATGAAGGGCCACAGTATCCTTCCTGCAGGCTGCCTGAGTCAGGAGGAAAACACAGAGGTATATCACACTTTTATTAAAGTTAAAACTAAGGATTTTCAGGAAATACTTACATGAGTGGTAAAATTTATCAAGGAAAGAAATGAACAGGGTGCCCTTGCAGCTAAGTTGGTAGAGGGAGGACAACACCGTTGCACATGGGACGCAGCCCAGGTTCAAGTCCAGCCTGAGGCCCTTTGCTATGTGTCAGCTTACAGCTTACAATAAATAATCAAATAAAAACTAATACATAAGCAATAAAAAATCACATCAAAACAAACTCATGTTTCATAGCCTATGAGTAAAGGCTTGTCGGTATCCTAACTTCTTGGCTGCGTGTAGTGAAAGTATCTTGAACAAGTAAAAAACATATTAAATCTCTGCTTATCTGTGTTTAGTTTCACTGCTCACATACTTCAAAATAAAGTTTTGCCACCATTAAAATGTGCCTCTGTTATTAGACTCGGGGGAAGACACATGGTGTTGTGGTGCGGTCATGACCTCTGGCCCCTTTCACCCATCAACTCAGTGGCTCCCTTGGGTGGTGTGAGCCAGTATTGCATGAAGAATTGCCTGGATGCATGCTACAGTGCATCGTGCATACAGGAGAGAAATGCTGGAATTGTTTATTTTGTTGTAAGTTTCCATATGTTCCCTTCATGTCATTACATGTTAGCTGTAGCAGAAATAACAGCCTCATCTTTTCATTGGGTTCACTCAGTCCGCCGCTGTTTGACTCTACAGCCTGTTACTGGCCCCGAGAGCAGTCACACTAATAGAAAGGTTAAACGTGTTAAATCGCAGACTTCATTATGGCATTTTAATCTATCATTATTACCTTATACCAGAGAGGCAATTAAACACAGTGTTGTAATCCTGCTTTTAGTTATCTTACAGCATCAGCACGTCAGCCAATGAAGTGTAGCAGTTATTTATCTTGAGCGGGTCATTCAGCTCTGTGTAAATGCCTGCTTTTTAATTGGTAACTTTTCATCCCCTCCCCTTCTATTTGGCTTGGTAGGGATTTTAATTGGGTGCCTGTGTGTTTCACCTCGCTTCACTCCCTGCCCATAAATCCACTTGGCTGACTGACTGACCAGTGTTGAGGTTAATGCAGTTTCGGCTCAGTCAAGCCTGGTAAATTAATAAGCGTATTAAGTCACCGCGTAGCATAAAGGCGGCCATGAAAAAAAGAGCAACAGTAAATATGTTTTAGTTGGATGCCACCCAGATATTACAGAATAACTGCGAGCCCGGGGGGATTTGACAGTAATACCACTGGCTACTACAAACTGAGTTCAATCGACAGCATACAAGCTGCTGTAAGAGGGTAATGAATCAGCATCAGGTAACAGTTCAGTCAAAGAAACCAACTAAATCATGTTTTTGCCAGGTAATTTTGTCAGGATTTAACAAACACACACATGTTTTTGGGTTGCTGTTTAACCTCTCATGACAATCCTGAGATTTAAATGGGATCTCCACAGATTTACTAATAGGCCTACATCACGAAACTCCCCGGGACTCCTCGTCTCAGAACCCTGTGAACATCCAAAACGATGGGAGTTGAGATCAGTGTAAGTCTGAATATTATGAAAAACGTAATTAATTCATAACAGAAAATATCTCATAGAGCCGGTCCATACCATACTCTTTAAAATAGTATTCATTTACAATCAGAGAGTAGTCTGCAACCAGCAAGTTGTTTGTTATTATATTTATTAGCAGTTATTTATTGGGAATTTGCAGTTGATGTTCATAATACTTCGTAAATACTGTGTAGTTCATTTATAAACATTATTTGGATGACCATTAGAGAGCTGCAACCGATGTTTCTAACCTGTAGAATTGATTTATGAACCATTTCATTAACAGTGAAATGACTTGAATTGACAATTTATTAATAATCATTATTATAAAGTGTCACCCATGTCAGTGTGTTCTTTTTAGAAAACAAAGATTATTCTTATTTGTTACTTTTCTTCTTCTTCTTCTTCTTCTTCTTCTTCTTTTGGAATGTGAGTCCAACTTTCATCTATTTGCTGACACTGATATCATTTCCTCAAAGATTATTGGTCCTGTGAAAATGCAGATAAATGCACAGATTTATAACATAGTCTTTAAGTTGTTCTGGACTGACTGGTGGGGGGTGGATTGCATGTCCCTCAGTATTTCTAAAAGTCCTGGCTTCGGCCTTGCTTGTAACACACCATCTGTATTATTGCTACAGAAGTTTCACAGATATAGAAGTTCACATGAAACAATGGGCTTTGAGTCATTATGTTTTTACTAATAATTTAGGTGTGAACCTGATCCACAGTGATCCAGAGTGGGAGCTGCAGACTGATGCCACCCTCTCTCCCAGGTCTCTCCCCCGCTTCCAGCTTGTTTCTTCCCACAAGCCTCAGCAGCAGCAGCAGGGCGGGGAGGGACGGTGACCTTATAGCCTCCAGCTTGGCACCAGTGCGGGATTTAACCATCAGAGCCTACTGGGACCATCACTGACAAAGTAGCTAACATCTATCTGACCGGTGTCGACTACCAGTCAGCACCACATGTATTGATTTATTTTTATTTTTTTCAGTTTCTTTCTGGTAGCCATGAGCAAAGACAAGCAGAGCAAGCAGGTGCCAGAGTCCACCGGACCTCTGTCCCCGTCCAAAGGCCAGAAACCCCCGAGGATGCCCAAGTGCTCCCGCTGTAGGAACCACGGCTATGTGTCTCCTCTGAAGGGCCACAAGCGCTTCTGCAACTGGAGGGACTGCCAGTGTCCCAAATGTAAGCTGATAGCGGAGAGGCAGAGAGTCATGGCGGCCCAGGTAACGATACGTTTACCGTTCTTCACCTGTTAGCGCGCCTAGCTTGACCTGCATTTAAACAGCAAACTGTGGGCGGGGGGTGGAAATACATTGTTGAAAAGCAACATGTAGTTAATTGTCCCGTAAAATATTTTTGAATTATATCTGTAAACGTTTTAACTGCATGGACAAGTTAACTTTTGTTTGTTTGTTTGTTTTTCTTCAACTTTTTTATCAATCTCCAAAGCTAGCTAGCTTAGTTTATACACAGCTAGCTTAGATAAAGTCACAAACTGCTAATATGTTTCATGAGGACTGCATGTGGCCACACTTGTTGCTCACAGTTTATAACCAGAAAATGGTTAATTATAGTTCATTATAGTAGTAACTATGTAGAGCAGCTTCTTTCCCCACATTGTGTGTTTCTTTACTTTGTAACTTTGTACTGCCCAGCTTGGAGTAAGTTATGTTAACAATTGATCGGTTTTAAGAACAGCCATTTTGAATTGGCTCAGTAGTAACATAGACTAGACTTTACAGTTATCTATTGGGAATAAGTAACTCTAACTATACATTTTAAACTGTGGCACGAAGCAAACACGCTGATAAATAGACAGAGATGCATTTAAGTCTAATGGACATTTGTCAGCAGCCAGCTCACAAAACAAACAAATCTTAGATAAAATAAAAAAGTAAAGTGAAAATCTTTATCTAAAAATGTAACTAGGGATGGATTATGAGAATAGTTTTCATTATCCATTATCAAGTTTTTCTTTATTACCTAATTAATCATCTGGTCCAGTACAAGTTGGGAAGTGCTCACAGTTTCACATATTCAATTGTAATTATACAATTAAAAGTCCAACACCCAATGAAATTCAATCTACTATGTTGTGAGACGGATGGAAGCAGTAAATACTCCTATTTAACAACCAGGTGTCTGAATATTTGGGGAATTTTTGCTTGAAATGCGACTCAAACAGCTAATCAATAATCAAAATATTTGCTCAGCAGTGTATTGTTGATGAACTAATTGATTAACCATTTCAGCTCTTGGATACAATAATGGTGCCTATTATTAAGCTGTGCATTGGTAGAGCAGGTAAAGTAGAGCTTGTATATTATGTCATGTATTGACATGACTGCAGATAAGTGTTATGTATCATTATTTTACATCTCTAATGAATTACTTTTCATTTGCAGCATTGTATTGGTAGGCACAGCAGCAATAAGACTATGAATATGTCATCAGTCCTTTCTATTTAATACACTTATTTGTTTGTATGTAAGAAAATGATAAACAGTATGAAGAATTGTAGTTAGTGGCTGGAGACAGGGTCTAGACTAGACAGAGGACTAATTATTATTATTATCATTATTATTATTATGTCTTTGCGATATCAAGCTGATATTGACTCCAGTTTTGTTTTCTTTCCTCCCCTCCAGGTGGCCTTGAGGCGGCAGCAGGCTCAGGAGGAGGAGCTTGGGATTTGTAGTCCAGTTGCTCTGTCCTGCCCTGAGGTGATGGTGAAAAATGAAGCTGGAGCAGACTGCTTGTTCTCTGTGGAGGGACGATCCCTGACACCCACCAGTACCTCCACTTCCTCTCTTGCTGTCACAGGTGAGATATTGCCAACTATTATTCAATTATAACCCAATAGACTGTCCCACCACCCTCTCATATGTCACAGCAATACAATATCCAACAGCTTGTTAAACAGCTGTACAGGTGTGTCATTGTGGCCAAACAACAGCTCCAGAAAGTATGGGGAAAAAATAACCAAATCTGAATAAATGCAGGAGTCACATCTGCAGGGAAACAGAGCCGAAATGGTGAAGACTTGTTTTGCAGTTGAGTAGACAGTTTAAGGCCGAAGTTTTCATAAAAATGCTATTGTTGAAAAAACAAAAATGACAAAAATGAAGAAGAGTAACATTAACTGAAACTGTCTATAGGTGTGTATACTGTTTATCAACAAAACACACAGTTTTACAAATGCAAAGTACTAAAATCAAAATATTTTTAAAAACCTCTCTATCCATTCTTGGCATCAGTATGGAGATGGCTTTGTCACTCAGTGGTGGTATCTAAAAGCCTTATTTGTTTGTTTTCCTTATAATTGATACAAATATGGGCTTAAGGTTTGCTTTGATACACACACAACAGTAGACTTCACATCTTGCTAGGCATGGGAAGGTATGAAAACAATTATGATTATGATTATCACGACTATCTTGGCCAAAATAATCCTTCCTCTGCAGGTTCTGCAGGTGAGCACAGGTGATCCACTTTACGATATTTAGCACTGGGCCTTGTGATTCAATCAGTTATACCAGTCAATAAGCATCCATCAGTGGAAAGAGGGGGAAACTCTTTCAACACAAAAATGAGAGCAGTGTACATTACATTTACTGATACACAGAATATTAACATAAAACGTCAATATGCATTTAAATGATTAATAGACACTTTATAGTCAAAGATTTATCAGATATAGATATATAAGTGTCTGCATCCTTTTATAAAGAAAGGAAGGATTTACAATATCTACATTCATGTATTACTTTATAAAAAGACATTCTTTAAGCTTCTGCTATTCAGAAATGCTATTTAAAGCAGCATTTATACAGTTTTTCTGTGGTATATCTTTCCTTTTGTTCAAACAGACATTCTTTGTGAAAAACAGTTCATCAGCTGGTTTAAGACAGAACAGAAGTACTTTTAGAGACACTATAGAAAACCAGTAAAAGACATATTGGTGTGATGAAAAGTAAAAATCAAAGTTGATTTGGTGGCGGCGGCATGAAAGAGCACTCTTGATGTCTTTGTTGGCGATGGTGTGGAGGCAGACACAGATACCGTGTTCCCTGTCAGCCTGATAGCAAAATTTTAGGAGTTGCAATAAGACTGGTCAAGGCTGCTCATGTCTCGCTTTGATTCTGCTTTGTGTTTCTGTGAGAATGAACGTAAGGTCTCTGGCTTGGCAACAGAAAGGAAAGACTGATGTGGCAAAAGGAGTTGAGCACTCTGTGACTCAACGATGACAAGAATTAGAACAGGGGACAACAAATGTCATTATCTTTGTCTTCAGTGGTGCACACTGTCTTCATTGTGTAATATCGAAAGCTCAGGATCTTCCTGACAAGAATGTGACCTTGTTGATAAGAAAAGAACAACAGATAATGAGTGATGATGATTTGATGGTCATTTTTGTCCTGATAGGGCAAACCACATTTCTGTATGGTGACACCTATCACCTGCAGATGGTGCTGTTGATAGCAATTTGAGCAAGTGGTGGAACGACCATAAACATTCTTGTGAAGTTCAAGAAACATGTCTTTTCCTATGACTGATCAAAGGATCAACCAAGATCTGTATGACTTGAATTCATCGTGTCATTTTTCATTTTTCATTCATTGGTTTTCAGTATCAGAGGATACTCATTTGGAGAAATAAAGATTTAGTTTTCTGCTTGAGCGCTGCTGTTGGGTACATAATTGGTAAAAAAAAAAAAAAAAAAGCTATTGAAGGATAAATACATTGTAAAACATGTAGTTTTACATATTGTAGTTTTACATATTAACCTACTAATCCAAATAAAAACTAAAACTAGGACATAATTGCATCCTTGGATCCACATTTAAAATGCAGTAATGATCTGAAAATCCCTAAATCCAGCCACAAACATCATACTTTAGCTTCTGTGTGTTTTCCAGGGAGTCGCTCGGCATTGTCCTCCAGCCCGTCAGCCGTTGCCCGGGCTCATACTGACGGCCCGTCTGACCTGCTGCTGGAAACCTCCTATTACAACTTCTACCAGCCTTCACGCTACCCCGCCTACTACGGCAACCTCTACAACTACCAGCAATACCAGGTATGTATTTAACTTGGCTTGCCTCAAGAGAAGATATTTGTGCCACTGTTTACACTGATACATCACAATTCATAATCTTATTTATGTTGTCATTATATGTTACTTTAAGCTTGACCTGGGGTAAAACTGCCGTGTGGTCGTATACTGTTACAGATTAAGTAATTTAGTTGATTATGACACAATACATCTCTTCTGAAATTGGCCTACTGTCCCGCATTTAGAAGAAGAAAATTAAGAAAAAGTATTATTGAGCATTGACCTGAACACTTAAGATTAAAAAAGCACAGGAAGTTTTTGAAAAATGTTTTAATCCTTCAATAACTGTGGTCAGTAAGAAACCTCCTATAATAAAAAACACAGGCAGATATCAAC
>CAEMYA010000092.1:8102288-8130075 GCA_903131615.1 Diplodus sargus
AAAAAAAGGTAATGGTAAAACACATAATTTAAATTTTGTCTGTTCAACATCTTCTGTCCCAACACAAAATGATAATTTCGGAATTGTATGTTGACTGATTATAGCAGTAACACTTATGGTTCTTACACGGAATGGTTTAGGATTCAGCCAGTCATGAGAGTCATATGCAAGAATTTAAAAAAAACAGAGCCTAGAGCCTCTTCTCTGTGTTAAAAGAGATGGATTGGGTGTACGGTGGGTGATGGAGTGTTGTATAGTGTGTTTGACTGTGTGTATGTGCATGTTGGGGAGGGGGACTTCACGTCAAAGCTGCTACATGCCACAGATACGGAAAATAAGGTGCTTAGTTACAAGTCACCTCAGTATGAACAAGGCTCTCTCTCTTACCTCAATAATGTGTCAATGATATGACACACATGTCAGTCCTTTGTGTGGATGCACAGCGAGAGGGGATGAAAGAAGCACTAAGCCTTAGTTTACAAAAATCATCTACCTCCAATTATTGTTACATATGAGAGCAAATTTGTTAAAATCCCTTTGAAACTGATGAATTTTGTGAAGTCCTTTGGAGTTTTCATTCAACGATGTGAAGTTAGAGAACAGGCTTGTTGTGGAGTGTAATTTGATGAATCTGGATTGACATCCTCATCCTCATTTCCTTCAGTAGTGACAAATTTTCCATGAGCTAGGTGCTTGACCCCACACAGTGTTGTTCTTGTATTTACACCTACTAGTGCAGTGCCCGTAGGAAATATGTGTTCCTATAGAAAAGTGGGAGGTTAAGAAGCATTTTCACTGATGGCCAAATGAGGCTGTTTGAAGGTGGAAAGTCAGGGATATTTAGGTTTGTTGTGAAATCCGATATTCCAGGGAATAATCGGCCGTTTGTGACTATTTTAGATTTTGCCATTATATTTCACCTTAAAAACTATTAACTTGGTATGATTATTTTAGCACAACCTCACATGTGTGACTGTACAGTTATTTTTTCATTTTGACATATTGTATGAACACTATAGACCTAAAATCACAAAAAAAAACAGAAAATCTGAGTAGAAAAGGTTATTTTTTACTGTGAAAACCACAAATATGTTTAACAAACCATTTTTTATTACTTACAATGCAAATATAAATTGTTGTTTACTGAATATGTGCATACATTTTAAAAATGTACAAAGTTATGTGTAACTATTTACATTTAAATGCAGGCAATGCTCAGGTCTGCCTGAGCTCCTTCCAGCTGAATGAAGAGCTGCACTGCCTGCTCCACGTTCAGCTTCTTCTGTTTTGACTCATTAAACAAAAAAACGACTCCCCTACACACCAAAAACACGACACCAAACACTACATAACACACTTACTATACACTCCAAACACGCTAAATGTCACAAATCTCTGAACTCTCAATATCGCTGTCTGTACACCGGCCGTCGTTGCCTGTCAATCATCCGCCGACGTCCCTCCCACAACTTCCTGTTGCTCTACAACCAAACTTGCTGCTTGGACACTTTCGTGATAAAAGCCCGTTTTTACCGTTTCTTCTGCACCACACACAAAGCAAACGTGACGGCAATGTTTATGAAAAAGCGTGGCGGACATTATTTACCCCAAGTCCGGTTTTAGACATGTCGGTGCGTCCGGTCCGTCAGCTCGGGAGTTGAGCCATGGAGGTTAGCTAGCGGCTAGTGGCTAGCAGCTAGCTACACACGAACATCCACAGATTCCGTTTCCACTTTGTTGTCCGCGCGTCTCCGCATCTCCTCAGTCCCGAACAGACCGGTCCGGTCTTGTTTAGTCACATTAATCCACAACAGTCAGTTTAGATGCACAGAACATAACGGGACCGAACCGCCGGCTAACTCCCGGTCCAGCTCGCGCCGCCGCAGGTATACATCCGCTTGTTTCTTAATGAGTGTCGTGGCTTGAGCTCTGCAGTGACTGGCAGCCATGTTGAAACTCTCAGGTCATTTTGAATCTGATCCGCAGAGATATTTGCGGCACAGACAGACAGACAGACAGACAGAGATTCCTTGCTTTTATAGAGAGATATATTGGACTGTACATATCAAACAATAGATCAAACTGTTACGTGCCACAGTGTTTATACTGGACTTTATATGTTACTGCAGTGCCACTTACATTTGAGTATGGTTGGGTATTTTTTAGAGGTGCAATTATTAATCCATTAGATGTCAACTATTAGATAAATCCCCAATTATGTTGATAATCTATGAATCAGTTTAAGTAAGAATATATCGTAATTTAAAGAAAAAATGTCAACATTTTCTGATTCTAACTTCTTAAATGTGAATATTTTCTGGCTTGTTACTCCTCCATAACAGTAAATTAAATATGTATGGGTTGTGGACTAAACAAGACATTTGAGGATGTCATCTGGTATTTTTGTTATATGTTACCCCAGGTTTCTCAGGTCTTTCTCTGCTGTTTACTCTAAAATGAAGGCAGAAATGCTGATCAAAAGAGGATGATGTTAAAATACACAATGCAACTGTAAAAAAAGACAAAAGCAATGTGATAAAAAAGTTTATGATGCCTCATCTTTGCACAGAAGCTCTTGATAGGAACACATTTTCTAATAAAAAAGAAAAGATAGGAAGCATCACCTTGTGAACATCAGAAGATATTTTTCTTTGGATCTGGGTGTGATTTATTTTAACCTTTATTTCTCTGTTTTCCTTAGAGATGGATGAGAGTGTCTGCTTTAATGTCAGCACTTACGCTATAACGTAGGACACATCGGGGAGACAGTACCTAACATCCAACCAACACACAAACACACACACTTGGTCCCTCATTCACCTATCTGTATATTCACACTGATTTATGCTTAAATGTATCTCTATTGTGTCCAATGAGATGAGCTTGTGCGTGAAGCAAATTAGATCTATAACTCTCTGGTGATCTCAGATGAGGTGGTTTGTTTTTTATGAAGAACATTTGTCCACCCCTTCACGCCCCTCTCCACCCCCCCTCAACGTTCCCCCAATAGCAACATCTAGTTTTGGGGTCACTGCCTCCGCTAACCTGCCAGCACGCGGCAGAGCCTGAATTGCAAAGGTTAATGGTATTGACTGTCGGCTGAGGAACAAACCGCTATGCCTCAGTGCTTGAAGGAGAAAGTGAGCACATTAATGCTAATCAGTTAGCAGTCTTTAGCATAATTTAGTCATCCTCCTATGTGATTTATGATATTTTCAGTGAAGTTGTCAGGTTGAGAGGGCTACGTGCTATGGTTATTCAAATTCAGGGGCCACTTTCTTTGTATTTGCATGAAGAGCTGTTTATTTGAAGATGAGTTTCAGTGCCAAAAACAGTGGCAGTATACACTTGGTAACGAGAAATGTATCGATATAATCATGAATAGTGATGGAGTATTTCTTAAGAGATAAATGAAGCATCTAATCTTACTCTTTATTATGTGAACTGGAATAATTATATCGCCTCCACTGGTTAAAAAAAGCTTTTTCTCCTGTGTCTCCTTTGTCTCCTTTACCTGTCCTAAACCTCCACTATTTAATGGGCTATACTCCAATTTTAGCTTCCCTAACTGAAATGATTATCCTTGAGTTACTCAATTTTGATTTTGTCTCCATATTTGCTGTGAAGCACTTATCGCTGTGGTCTGTCTGCACTGAGGCAACTTGTCAGTCAAACATTGTTGGGCTGTGACATCTTTTCTCATTGACTTTCTGTTCATGAGGTAGTTTCTTAGGGTGGCACTGCTCCCCATCATAACAGCGGGTGAAAGGATATTTTACATTGTTTTAATGTAAATTTTACATGATTTAAACAAATATCCTTTTAATGGCAATTTTCACCTACCAAATCTTAATATGTTTGGCTCCAGGATAGCCTGATGCACAGCTGTTTGTTCTGTCAGTGTGCGAACCCAGAATAGAGTAATGTTGGCAATGTATGGCAAGTTTTGCAAACCACAGATCTGTTGAAACTTAAAATGTGTTAATTTATTTGTATATGTACGTTAAGTCAAGTTTATTTTCAAATGTTATGTTCTGCTCATGGCTTAGTTAGGGCAAAAACACTTGGTTGGGATTAGGAAAATATATTATTTTGCCTTAAATTACCTGGTTTTGTTGCCAGAAACATGACTGGAGTTGTCCCATGTCTTGTCAAAAATATATTTTTTTTCAATACTGCTGCAAACTGTACCGAAGAATCCTTAAAAATATCAAGTGGTTTCACACTAATGAATACTGAAATGCCGCCTTGATTAGTGGTCTCCTAGCTGTAACTAAGGATGCACAGATCCACATTTTTTGACTTTCGATCTGGTCCCGATACCTGAATTTGGATATCTGCCAATACCATTCCAATACCAGAGCTCTGTTTGCTTTAATATTATTATTATTATCATCATTATTGCTGATTTTATATGAGGCTGAAATAAACTCTTCTCTACAGGCAAGTATGATATGTATGTATGTATGCATGTATTCATTATTCCAGTTGCCTCAAAAGGCAACTTGAGGAAAGTATAAGGTCAGAAAAGGAAGTCAGGAAAAATCTCATCCTTAAAACAAATATGCAACTGTAAGGGTTTCAAATTGATTGTCAATATTTATTAAATTCCAAAAAACAAAAAATACCTGTCATATTGATACAAATACTTAATACAAATCAAGTAGACACTACTGAAATACAAAGGGCTGCTTCATCGGATCAGCACAAATTAAGTACACTGGCTCTTGTAGCATTAACAAATCAAGGTTTTCAAATGTCAAATATTTGAAATAAAAGAAAAGTGCAATAAGTGTAAACATCTTGCACACACACTATCAGTAAAACAGTGTGTATCTGAACAACGCACATCAAGTACACTGGCTCCTGTAGCATCAACAAATCCAGGTTTTCAAATAAAAGTAAAAAAGTAAGTAAAGCTCAGGGCTGGAACTCCTTTTAACTTCTCAGCTAACTTAGTTGACACTCGGTTGTATAGTTTAGGTAGCGCAGTATGTAAGTATCTCCTGGATAGTAAGCTATACCGTGGCTGCAAGTGTTCAATCAGGCTGCGAAATCCCGTGTTTTCCACCAGTGATGACGGTTGGTCATCAAGTACGATGAGGTTGAGAAACTTCTTGTAATCCCTTTAGTTTTCACGTTGTCTGCTGGGAGTTTACCTTGCTTTTAGAATGACTCCAGAAGTGATTCCTGACAGCTCCTTTCGTCTTTCTGCCCCCTGGCTAAAAGATCCTCGTGCTCTTTCATGTGGTGCTTTTTTAAATGTTTAATTGTTATAGTGGTGTTGTACGTCGCAAGGGAACTTCTGCCTCTAATTAACGGCTATGCAAACGTTTCATTTTGCTGTCTTGCTTTGCGGTGTTTCCAGTGTAAAAATATTTCCACATGTTGGCTAGCCACAGTGCTCCTCAATGCTAGCCTGCTAGCTGGCTGCAAACTGTGGAATGGATTTCCTGAATGGGGGCATGTGTCATAACTCTGTATCTCAATGAGCCACGCCTCCGTTCAGGAAATCCATTCCACAGTTTGCAGCCAGCTAGCAGACTAGCGGGCAGGAATCACTTGTGGTGTCATTTCAGTAGACAACGTTTAAACACAGACATGGCTCATGGATCAGTAATCTCCGCTGGTTAGATCAGAAATTTCCGATCCGTGAATTACGTTGGTATCGGACCTGATACCAATAGTGGATTGGATCGGCCCCATCCCTAGCTGTAACTCCACCACCATCCTCTCCATCTCCTGATATGGAGGCCAGCTCACAAACATGTAATGTGTATGTGACATGAAACCTGTTGTAGAAATATCAGTATGGAAGGTATGACACTGCCAACATTTTATTCTAGCTGCCACACCACCTTCTTGCAAAATATCTTTTTGCAACAAGTGCAGAGCATTTAGTTAAGTAACTTATTTTCCTCAGCCAACCAGATGTGCAAATATCATTCTCAGCTTCAACAGCTAATCTCGCACAAGCCATTGTCACAATATGGTGAACTACCGGTCTTGAGTTCTTCCCGCTACTAAATCAAACCCGTGAAACACTGTGGTCTTTATCAGTGTAAGGCCATCTACCTCGTCCTCTCCTCTCCTGTGCACTCACTGTTGTGCTTGGCTGTCATGCAGGTGGATGATGATAATATAAGGGTGGTGTAGAGCTTCCAGACAGGAGATGGTGCCAGATAAGAATACAGGCCCTCTCAGGGAGGTGAGGAAGCCCCCCCAGGAGTCAGCGAGTTAGCCAGTCAGCTTAGAGGAAGTACTGTAGATATTAAGCAGCATTACAGTAAATACCTGTCTCTTTTCTTGTAACATATTCCATAATGTAGCATGCACACATTATCGCTGGTGTCACTGAGTTGTTGTTAATTTCAATTTCACTTATGATGACTTTCTGTCCACAACCAACAACTTAAACTCTGTTCCTTCACCTCTGCCAAAGTTGTCAATTAAAGTTTGTTTACCTGCTAACGCTCAGTGACATGGAAATGCATTTAAAACTATGCTCTGGAGATTTGTTTGATCAAGTCATTATCCTCTCATCTATGGATCTGCCAGCCACAGTGTTGCCTTTGCACAAAGGCTCTTTGAAATTATCTCAGTGGAAAAACTAAGAAAAAAATGGCTGTTTACTGTCAGATACCGAGATATGCTATTTCTACCTTGATGAACTCTTTTGATACAGAGTGTGTAACAGTGCATAACATGCATGTTTGATGGTGGTTGTATGATTACTGTTCAGTATGTTTCTGAAAAAACTGTGCACACAAACCAACATTACAGTGGACTGCAAGCACTGACAAGATGTTATATTTAATAGCATGTGATTTCAATATCCACTGAAGCTTCCACTCTACCGAAGAGACAAAAATAGCTAAGTATATCCTGCTTTACCAGAGTTAAACAAGCTCCCCAGTAACATTTTGGAGTTGCTCCTGGGGGATCCTAAGGCATTCCCAAGCCAGATGAGATATGTAATCTCTAGCTTGTTCTGGGTCAACCTCAAGGTCTGGAGATCCTCCAAAGGAAGATGCCCAGGAGGCATCCTGGTGCTCAGCATGCTCTTCACCATGACGGTCCGATACAACAACCACATTACCGCTGACGCCACACCAATCTCTCTTTTCATCTCATGCTCCATTTTACTATTCTCCATAACCCTAAAACATAAATCTTAAGGGATCAGGTAACACACACACATCCTCAAACTCAGCAATATGTTGTGCAGACTGGAGTGACTCAACTCCTGTCAGGGTACGGAAGATTTCCATTGTTGTTTGTATTCTGAAACAGAAATGAGTGTACAGTGAAATCATGTGACTTGATAATGGATTGACTGTTTATATAACTTGACTAAGAATGGTTTTCGATTGCAAATTTCTGTTCCACTGAAGCGTATTCATAGCTGCTTATAGCTGCTAATGTAACCATAGTTAAAGTTGTGTTCACCCCACCAGTGGACATTGA
Source organism: Diplodus sargus (assembly GCA_903131615.1). Classification (NCBI taxonomy): domain Eukaryota; kingdom Metazoa; phylum Chordata; class Actinopteri; order Spariformes; family Sparidae; genus Diplodus; species Diplodus sargus. Next base: position 8,109,756 of record CAEMYA010000092.1, read on the forward strand.
GAAAGATTTGTAAAATGTGTATATGGCATCACACCACTGCCTTTGACCAGTTCATGTAAACCTCCTCTATAAGCCTGACAAAACTTGTTTTTGTAAGCAACTTTCACCAAGACAGTTTTGTTTGGTGCTGTATGTGTCCTGCAAACCGTAAGCTTGGTGCACTTTCAAGACTCCAGTCCAATCTCTATTGTATTTTTCACAGCCTAATACAAGAGCTGAGTGTAGCTTAAATAACAGTTTATAAAGCTGTCGGAGAATTGATGGTGTGGACAATATGGGTGACATATTACAGGCTGACAGAAATCAAATTCCATAAAAGTGAAATTGAAAAACCCTCGGTGAGGCGGCCTTGCTGCTGAGTAGACAGCTCGTTTTAAAGTTTTCTGAGGACTGGAGAGGACTGTGTGTTGCAGCCCATTTTTAACACAGGGCACAGACCACAAATTCAAACACTACTAATTCTCACTCACATTCCTTTATCTCTATATTTCCTCGTGTCAGATAAGGTTGTTAAAGTGTTGCCTGTGAATATCTGATGGATGATAAGAAGGACTGAACAGTCAAATCATTGTGAGTCAAACATACGTGAATGGGGTCATAGAACAATGGTGTTTGTATTGTATTTGAAAATATCAAATGTAGAAAAGAAAGCTCAGTCAAAAAGGCATTGAATAAAAACAGCAAACAAATGCATTTATATATCTACCGGTGGTGCTGGGATCAGTGTGCATGGATATTCTGTAAATAGAAGAGCGAATATCATATAGCCAATGTTAAAATGGTTTCTTTATATTAGAAAATATGAATAAATGAGTGTTGCCAAATAAAATAGCATCAAAGACATAGAAAAGAATGAAGTAAGACAGTTGTAACTTGTTTAATTTTGTTGCAGTTCACATAGGAATGCCGTCCAATCTAAAGCAGAGATAGTGTAAAATACACATTAAAACCAGCCATAGACAAAAACAAGGTTTTGTATTTGAGGAAATAATGCCAGGAGTGTGGAATTGTCTTCTCAAGCCTTGCTCTTTTCTTTTCAGATTATGACAGATGTAGACTAACAGAGAATTGTATTTAAATATAAATATTCTCCCTATTCTAGTTTCATCCTAAAAAACCTTGTGAAAATCATCTAAACCTAACAAGAATGGAAGAATCTCTGGTGGGGTAAAGGAGGCTGTGACTGCCACTTTCTGGATCTCAGATCTCCAGGAATCTGATGTTTTTAGATATTGTCTATGAAATACAGCACATTAAGACAATGTCCTTCTTTGTGTGTAAAGTTGTCTGTTTCTGTGTTTTCTTGCTTGAAGCCGATGCCCCACGGTGACGGCCGCCTGTCGAGCCACAACATGTCCTCTCAATATCGCATGCATTCTTACTACCCAGCAGCAACCTACCTGACTCAGGGCCTGGGCTCTGCCACCTGTGTGCCACCCCTTTTCAGCCTGGACGACAACAACAACAACAACAACAACAACACCAACAACAACAACAACTGCTCTGAGACCATGGCAGCCTGTGAGTGACACGAAAAACTCTCTCTCTCTCTCTCACACACATGCACACGCACACGCACGCACGCACACACACACACACACACACACACACACACACACAAACACACACACACACACACACACACTTCTCAGGGCCCATAAAGTTTTACCCAGACTTTATCAACATAGTGTGGTTAAGTACATTCAAGGGAGGATTGCACTCAAGTCAAGAGTGCCATAAAATTTACAAGATGAAATTAGTCTAAAGTGAAGCTTTTTTAGTTTTACTGTACTTACTTTTACTTCAAATGCAGAACTCTATGCAGTTCTGACTCTACTTAAATTCATGTGTTTCATCAGTTTCCTATCTGAGAATTTACATGAACGAATCAAAGGAAGAAAAGTTCTCTGTACTCACCTTACAGTAATCTCTTCTGTGTATGGGATGACAGAAAGCTCATCTTTTGGCTAAGATTCACATCTATCATGAAAGAAGTAGTCATTATAACGCTCAACTGTCAAAAGACCTGAAGGTGCAGCTCTGTTTCTTTCCATCATGTTAAAAGATGAAGTAGATTTGATCTCTGATTTCTGGCACTCTTCGCTACCAGTCTCAGATGGGAATGTCAGCTGAGCATGGCTGCTGATTTTCTGCCTTTCACATTACCTGTGAAATGTGGGTAAATCAGATTGTGTGTATTGCTCAATATGTTCAGTAAAGTATTAGAGGAACCTGAAAGAATGCATGTAAGTGCACGATGAGAGGGAGATAAGAGGGAAGATCCAGCACAGTGCAGTGGGGGAGAAGGTTGTTTTAGTGTTCTTCTCGAAAGATGAATAAGTAATTATTTGGTGCAATGACTCACTGCATTTAGAAGAAAGGCACTGTGCAAAGTACTTTAGTAAGTAAATCATAAATGGCAGCGCCTGTTTCATAAATGTCACTCAAAAAGTTAAACTACATCATCAAAACGTGCTTAGACAGTTTGTTTTTAATTTGCTTCAAAACATTTTCCTGCCACACTTAAACAAACAGTTGTTTTTTTTTTACCTTTGACCAACAACACAGTACACCATACCTGATAACAAGTTTACAAAAGAAAGTGTTTATTTAGAAATAATAGCAAAATTAACCAAAACTATGGGAATCTGGAGGCCAAAATGAACAAAAAAATTGAAAAAGTCTGAGCCAGCAATGCAGTGGTTCAGAACTTCCTTCCCTTAAACTAACAAACAAGGCCACAAAAACAGGATTACCAGACCTCTATCTGCAAAAGAAAACAAAACACCGACCGAGGATGGAGACAGGCAATCTAAAAATCGTCAGGACTTGCTTGGTCTGTGGAAGATGCAGAAGAGTACTTTCTCCTCCCCCTACCGTAGATGTGGGGCAGGGCTCATTGCCTGATGAGCAGCACCTGAGAGAAGGGAGGAGAACAGAGGAGAAGAAAAGGTCGGAGCACATAACATTTTAAGTGATGGAAGATTTTTGCATGCTCATGTGTGGGCTGCTAGTGCTGTGTATGGCATTTGCCTTAATAAGTAAAACGAGCCAGAATGAGTGAAAGAGGAGATTATGTAACGTTGCGTACCTCGGATTGCATGTTGCACATTCAATGATCAGTGAGTCAGTGAGGGGGCAGATTGATTAATATGTTCAAATCATCTGTAGGTGGCGCTCTGTTCTTTGTTTGTGCTGCCACGGTGGAGGTTACTGCTAACTCCTACTGTATTATGCTGCTTTCACTCATACTTCTTTGACTTTTGGACAGTCTGGAGTTCATATTGCGTTTCCTACTGATGCAGCTGTCACACATTCAGTAGTGCAGAGATATGTGAGGCCATTCTTGTGTAAAACTGAGCTTTATTTTCTTGTAATTAACCAAGGGTGCACAGTGTTTTGCCCTGGGCTGTGATTGACAATGGGTATGCCCTGTTGTATCCTTTTGTTTTTTTTGTTTGGAATTCAATGGGAGAGAAATGCCTAAGAGGCTTATTAAGAACATTTTTAAAATTGCTCCATAACACATGTGCCAAGAACACAATGGTCTCTTTTTTCAGAATTAAAAGATGAAGTTGATTTGTTATACAGCTGTGGAATTGTATGTTTTAGCTCATTTATCAAGGACATAGGGGAAGAGGGTGTTCACCAAATACACTGCTGACACCACCAGCATCGCAAACCTCTAGACCCCCGCATCTTCCCTCATACCTGTATTTGTTTATGACTTTCACCTGTCCGTTTCCTGTGAGGGTCCCACGTCAGCCTCCTGCCGTGAATCGCCATGCTCCATTACAACATAACAACAGTCTCAGCGGGTGGTCCCACATTTGGTCTCGATTCAGGGCAGGCTCCAACACCAGAGAAACAAACCACCTAGATCAGTGGTTATTCAGTGACCCCTTAAACTGGAATGAAATCTCGTCCCAAGTTATGTATTTTTTGGTATTTTTTTCATCAAAGCGTGGTATTCTTTTCTGTAGATTTTAGATTCAAATATATTAAATACTCTTATTGTATATCATCAATTTCACCAGACTTACAAACAATCAAACATGCAAAAGCTGAGCAACCATAGCATTAATTACAATGTATATAATGATGAACAAAACTCATCAATCTCTATGGAGCTGGTGAGTGGCTGGAGTTCAATTTGAAAATAAGTTTTCCAAATATATAATTGAGTTCACTTCTTCTAACCAACTTGCTAACATGGTGGAATTGTTGTTTTCCAGTGTTTGGGATTCATACTACGGTATACTATCAAAACTGATCATATGCAATAAGACAGTGATAAATAGTCTTTTGATAATCTGAAAGTATTTATGTTGAAGTCACCCTCTTTTATACAGTGCGTATTGTAGACCATGAAAAAAAGTTTTGTTTTTGGCTTCATGCTGAACTGCATCTTATACAATGTGAGAGAGGGGTCGTAGTAAGGCCTGGGATGGATACCCATAAAACCTTTCAGCATCCCGTGATATAAAAAGCCAAGAGAGGAGCTTTGTTAGAGATATGTTTCAGTGTTGTGGTGTCTAAGAGCCAGTCTAAATATTTGGTGCCCACTTGGTTCAACCACTGCCAAATTCAATGTGTGGGTCGTATCTGAAGTAAGCTTCCACCGACTGAAGGTGAACCCTGTCACTGCAGAGGAGGCTTTTTCCAAGAGTCTCTGTGTCTAAGAAGTGTGTAAAAAGTTTTTGATGCTAGCCTTCCCCATAGTGTACCAATGTGTGTGTGTGCAAGTCCCGAAATGTGACCTTGATGTTGTTCCAAAGCTAATTCATATCTTATCAGTTCAGTATAAATCACTCTGCAGGGTTATAAGCATGTTGTTCTTGTTCTTGAGCATCACGTAATGAACTTTGTATCTTAAGTAATGTGTCTGCAAAAGTGTTTCTCTGTTTCTTTTTCCAAACTGTATCATCTGAATTAGTGTATATCACATTGTTAGCTGCTCTTATCCACAGTGACATGCATATTTAGTACCAGTTGAAGCTTACTACTAGTACTACTTTAGTGATTAAATGAACAGTCAGGCAGGCGGATCTGGCCGGACACCTGGAGAGTGTGGGACGATTGCCATTTTCAAGGCGTCACGTGCAAAAACCAAAAAAAACAAAATCATTATTAGCGACACATCTACAAAAATATGCCTGCACTTCAAAATGATAAGCATTTATATTTCATATGAGCTCATTCATGCATGCTTGCACCCTCCCAGAACTCCCATTTCCCACACTCGCTTACATTCATTTTTAAAAGTTGCGTCCGTCTAATTTTCCTTTGGGTGCCGGTCGGGCGTCGGTGTCAATTTATAGCGGGTCGGCTCGGGTGTGGAATGCAATTTGTGCTACTGTCGGAAAACGGGTTGGATGCGGTTTTAAGTATGGCGGGTACGGGCAGGTGCGGGTTTGCAAAATAAGACCCGTGCAGGACTCTTCTGCCCATTATTCCCTAAATTAATCGTTGAGTCTACAGTGTGAAAAAAAAGAATGTCCATCAAAATTTCCCGCAGCCTGTGCTGATTTTTTTATATCAAATAACTAAACTGCCAGTTTTGTTCAGCAGTCTTAATAGAACCCATTGAAAGTTCAATATCAAAGAAGACAGAAGGAATCTGCAGATATTCACCTGGAAGTCACTAACGTTTGTTCACTATTTTGCTCTATTGGTTGGATAAAACAAATAATCTGACTATCACCTGGTGCTGTGGAAAATTTTGGTGGACATGTTTTTTCTGAATATTTTCTGACTTTTAAACTGACTAATCAGATTTAGATTAATTGATGATTCATATTTAATTTGAAATTTGCTTCAGCACATTAAAATTAATCCGTGTCTCCTTTTATTCCTTGAATTGTTTCACTCTGAATGAACATGTTGTGCACCTCAGGATCCGTCCATGAGGAGGAAATAGCTGTGAGCTCTGAGCCTACCTGCCCTCCCCTTCTACCTGGCTGCCAAACAGTGTCCTGTCAGATTTATCTCCCTCCCAGGATAGGGCTAATCAGTTGGCCAAATACAGAGATCCAAATAACCTTCAGGAGTGGCACGCTGTCCTTTCCCCCTCCCTTCCTCGCCTCCTCCTCGTCCTCCTCTTCCTCCCCCCCTCTTCGCCCTCCCTCTCCGCAGGCCCCGCTGTCTCTGCAAAATTGCCTTCTGGAGTTAGTGAGCGGGAACAGTTAAGATTTACAAACAATGATGAAGCTTGTCATGCGTCTTTCTCCATCCGTCACGGCGGGCCGGGCGGAGCTGTGGGTAGAGCCGTCCTGGTGTTCTTCATAAAAGCCAGCTCTCTGTGAAATACGCCCCCGGCCGGCCTGTTTACTGCCCCGCGCTCGTCAGCAGCACCGCCGCCGTAAATTGCCGAGCGGGAGGTGACAGCGCAGTCCATCAAACTCCCACCCCACCTCGCTGCCCTCCCAACATCTCACCTCACACTTCCAGCCCCCTCCATATATACACATACACACACAAAGACACACACACACACTCACCCTGTTTCTCAACAAACACCCGCCTCACTTCTTCACTAAGATCTAACCGAGGAGGCTCAGATGAGCTGCCCCATAAGAGTTATGGCTGTTTCAGTCTTACAGGAGACAGCTTCAAGCTGAGTCTGTCGGTGTTTATGTTCTTTCTTTTTCGTCCTTGTCTAGACTTTTGCAAAATTCAAAAACTTTGCAAGCTGACAGCACAGCAACTTTCTGTTCACGTACTTATTACTTTTTTTGAAAACAAGATTTATATTGAAGTCAGACCTTAAAATCGAGGGCCGCTGTGCCGGCTGTAGGTTTGTCTGTTTTGTTATATTGGTGTCAGCACGGAGCATACAGTAATTTAAATGCAAATCAGATTGTTGAGGTATTGCAGATGTTAATCCTGCTAATCGATAGACCTGTGTGAGCCCATTAAGTTAGAAATCCATTACTATCTTTCTAGATGATATTCTATTGATTTTTCTTGCTTCAATCTATACTGCACTGTACACCAAAGTGAGTTACTGCGTATAAAGTCTGTCGTTTCAGGCTCTCCACCTCCTCTGAAAAAAAGAAGGAGTAAAAGAACGACAGAGATTGGCGTCAGTAAGTTTCTTTGTTTCGTGTGTAAAATGGGCTCTGCCTGCTTTTAGATCAGATTACTTCAAACTTGCACTTGCTCACACCCACGCACTCTTTTACACACACATAAACAGTTAAGGAAGTCCTTTCAAACACACAATGATTGTATGTGTACACTCACTCTGGGCCACACTCATTCTGGAGATGTCAAACAGTCCTCTCACTCTTTTGGATTTATTAAACCCAAAACTAATCTGTACTTCCAACCCAAGAGGTGACCTTTTCAAAGGAAGTGCTGTTTCATGTCATGTAGCAGCAAGAGTTCATTTCCTTGGTCACTGACATGCTGAGAACATTACTCACCTCAGTACATGTACTCTGTGTTGTTCTGACTACCTGAGAAAAGCTGAGGCTGGAATAAGACTGCTGGTGTGGATTGTGGTGTAAGGTTTCTAGCTTTATAATTAATATCGTATCAACAAGTACTTTAAAGGTTCACTGTGTAGTTAAAGGGAATACATTTTACTCAGAAGAGAAAGATTGTTGACTGATTTTTTTTCTCCAAAAATTCCAAAACTGAATAAACAAAATATACAAATTGACCTTAAAGGACAAGACATACTGCTTTACTTTGTTCATATTTGGCGACGCTGCCACCTTTCCAACAGTGTTGTAAGGACCTTATTGTCCTCTGTGAACAGTTTGTTTATTCAGTCATGGAAAAAATAAATGTTATATTTAGTTTGTATTATTACCTCATTAATACTCTAAATATTACACTCCGAGTCTGACTTTCTTCTCCAAAAACTACATAGTGCTGTTTTAGTTGCCCATTAAATACTAATTAGGATAGTAATATTTAAATTGAGCAAAAATTGGTTGAGGAATGATTTTAGATTTTTTTTTAGATGTTGAGGTTTAATTTGATGTAATCACAGAATTTCAATGTGTAGTTAGCTGCACATTTTTAAATGCATTTTAATAATTTCAATGCTTTTAAAGTTATTATATGTTACAGAGTACCTAAGCCTTCTAAACAAATGTGGCTTTTCAACTACATTTTAGAAGGTTTGTTCTTAAACTTTGTTTACCAGGTTCTTCACTTATTATTTTTGTTCTTTCTACACTCATTTATTGTGTTTTAACTATTTCTTTTTTGAGATCGCTTTAATGAAATTCCTCCTTGTGTCCTAAAACTTGCTCCCATATGGCATGCTCACATATGTCGCTTATTAAATGAAGGAGGAGATAAGAGGCAATAAACAGACATTAAGCAATCTCTCTTGCACAGTTTTTAGTATTAAGTACTTTCTGTGACCTTTAATCAAATAAAAGTCACACCACACACTTGAAAGTAATGATGTTGCGGTTTTAAAGGAATAAAGTACTACTCTCTGACCTCCCATTATGGTTGCATTTTTGTTGAGGCGGTGACTTGATTCAATCTGTAAGTAAGAGCCTGCAGCAGGGAAAGTGTCTCCACTGGGGCCCATCAGGCCACTGAGAGCCTCACTGAATGTATGGCTGATTGAGTGTCTGTCCTGGCACTTGGTTACAGTGGAAAAGTCCTGTGTGGCCTGTCAGGGTCCTCCCCACCCTGCTGTGCTGCTAAGTGCCCCGATAGCCTCTGGGGCTATGGATGGGCTAAATACCGGTGTAATTGTCTGCTTGGGGCACAAACACCATTGTAATGTGTTGTACAACACCACCATTAACACAGGCCTGGGGCTGTGGAGACATTAAATGGCCAGGGCTGTGTAGTTTATGTCCTCTTCCCCTCACTCTCTATTTCTCTCTCTCACTTCCACATACACACATACAAAACACAAAAACACAACCTCTCACACTGTCTGGCATTGAGGGGCTTTAAATGAAATGAAGTGTGAATCCGTTGACTTCTGTTTTATCTTTGACTGTTCTTTGTGCTGCAATATTTAATCATTGAAGGTAGTATGGGTTGATTCAGTCCTATCTGTAAATGCAGCATATGCAAGGCAAAGGACTGATTATGTCTAAACTTGTTATATATTTAAAGAATCCATTATTTTGAAAAATAATTTTAACATCTTAAATATTGTCTTGCTACTGTGCTGATACTATAACCCAGGTAATAGAGAAGATGATAGAGAGATTAATATGCTGAACTACGCTGCCTGGAATTGAAAATTCAGACACAGTTTGTGTATAGATTTTTTTCTCTGCCTTTGTGAACGATACCATTCACAATATGTTGCCCACGATAACAATTGTATTACGATACAGCAATGCAAAGACTGATACATTACAAGACGATCATCTAACGATACATCAAGACAACTGGAGAATACAAGATACCCCTAAAATGCTGAAATTATGCATTAATTAATTCCATACGATATGATATATTGCAGTATTTTTTTTTTTTTGCCCACCTCTATCTAATTGGTTAAACTATTGGGGGATCGGCAGGCGCTTAAATGACAGTGGGACACAGTCGATGAAAAATGTGTTTGATATATATTGCGATCTACTGATGTCAATGTGTATTTTTCTAGAAAAAGATGCTAATATTGATATTTAAGAAAGGCGGTAAATGATTAAGGGCAGTCTCTCCCTTTAAGCTGCAATGTGCATCAATGATAACGCAATTAACTTACCATTTCTTATTCCTAACCACTATAATGGTATTTCACTATCTAATTAGAGTTTAATATTTTATTTGCTAATTTGCTTTGTTGATATAAATGTGCATTTTGATCCCCACAAAAATGAAGCATGCGTATAAACAAAGGAAATGGCAAAAATGAACACATTTGCATTTTAACATTCTTGGAGTAATGTACTTATCTGGAGGGTTGAGTGCTTCTATTTAGATGAATGTCCATCCACACTCATAAAACAATTCTAACATTCGAACACAGTTCATTACAAAATTCTGTACCTAAATCTAATTCATGCATGGATACTCACATCTCTGCACATATAAAGTGGATGTTGTTTTCCTGCTAAAATATCTGTATAAAACAAACTTGGTTAGTTATGGAGGCCCCCCCCCTTACCTAATCATGCTCTTGTAGTCACTTTCCTCATGTCATCCTGTGCAGCGGCTCAGCGTGGATTGATAAATGATGTTGCCTTGGCAGCTCTCTGAAACAGCTGAATGACTTGGATAAACACATATGGCAGCTTTAGCACCCGCGGGAGGCGTCCTTCTTTCCATAGCAATATATTTCACTCTTCCTGTGTCCTTTACTTTGGCATTTTTCTTACCCTGTCGACTCACTATGAATCTCTTGTTTAAAATGTAATGATAGAAAAGTCCCACAAATATTGATCGGCCACCTCGGCTCATTATTGCATATCCATAACTTTTCGACGGATCGCGTCAAGAAGCCCAACGATAGACTGACAGGCCATTTTGTGAGTTGATGGGGCACAGTAGCTGAAATGGAGATTTAACATAGGGACGAGGCTGTGTCACGCCTCTCCGGCAGTCATCTTCACTGGGGACAGATTGGTTAACAATGCAGGAGCAAAGGTTCCTCACTGCTTAATTAGCCTTTGACCCCGACACTGATGCCTTCTGTCAGTCTGCATTGGCCCTTCAGCTCCATAGCAAAGCAATAATGAGCATTTAAGTGTTTTCTGACCCCCTGTAATGGCTGCATAAGAGACTGCATCCCTTTGAACAATTGTCTCAACAGCTTTGCATTTTGCATTACAGAGATGTGAATGAGAAGTATGTGGACAAATGAACTTCGCACAAAATCAAATGAATATTCTTATTCATGATAATGCAAGAGCTATTATTTGACTCTTTATTTAGTTCTCTTATTAATGTGTTTGATGTTGCTTGAAATTAGTAGTAGCACAGGCTTACTGTAAGAGCTGTAGTCACAGTTCAGTGTAGGCACTTGTGACATTTGCATTAGCAGCACTAGCAATATCTCAGAAGCCTCAACTCTTTAGTGAAAAATGCATTTAGTTGAATTCTGTCAAATCTCAGTGAATGAAATCAAACCAAATGTGAAGATAGTTACTACAGTTACAACTCTTGCCTCACAGTTCAGACAGTGACTGAAAATACCACTTTGAAAGATGATTTCCTTGATGTGACACAGATCATCAGATGTTAAATTATCAAACATGTCATGTTCAATTATGTCTCCTTGAAATTATGTTTGAAACCAATTCCGTCCATATTACATGTTCATGCTAGCGGCCTGGCTGTAGGGATGGCATTGGCGGTTGGTCCACCACTTTTGTCCAGACTGAAATATCTCAACAACTATAAATTGATTACTATGAAATTCTATGTAGCACCCAGAGGATGAATCCTAATAACTTCCGTGACCCTCTGATTTTTCTTCTGGCATCACTAGCAAGTAACACATTTTACTCATCCAGTGAACTACCTCTACATCTAGAATCAATGCAGACATTCATTGTTGCCAGTAGATGAATCATGACCAGCAGTTTGACTTATTTCTGTTGTTACACTGAACACACCCGCAAAACACAACTAAAGCCTGTCTGATGATTTAATGGGCATGTTGAGGCAATAAAGCATTTGTTTAAGATTAGGGAAAGATGGTAAACTAAACAACCATCATCCGCTCCAACCTCCTCCTCTCTGACTAAACCTTGGTACAAAAAATGTAGCGGTACATTTCTGCAAAAATATACTTTATTTGACAAATCTGTTGAGAAGTATATAATATTAAGCAACTTCAGTGTTATGTTGTTGAATGTTTTTAGTTCTGCCATGTAGATAAGGTCATATAAAAATTACATTTTCGTAAGACGGCGTAGTTCATTCAATGCACGTACAACAGAAGAAAAAAATTAATTCACTAATTAGTTTTGAAAAGCTTGGCAGAATTAGGAGGAGGTTTGAAAAGTCTGATATAAGCAGTGATTTGAAACTGAGGGTGAAGGTCTGCAGTGTGAACATCAGCTGAGTGGCGTAAGCCTCCACTGTTCACTGCTCCGTATTTAAAGCCTGCCCGCCTTCCTGCCTGTCTGCTCTTTGACTGAGTTTTCTGGGCCATTAAGCCCTGCTGCTGGCCTGATGATGAGGAGCCAGACGCCTATATCGTTTCTAGAGAGGAGAGCGTCCATCTATACAAGGGTCGTCCTCAGTGGGACACTCATGGGACCCTCTCAAACTGGCCAGGGACGTATTTGTTTAGACACAGCTCGTATCATTTTAATGGGAGCCATTTAATCCCAGGTCAACCTTGTCATGTGACAGGCAACTCTTCATTCTTAAGATTGAATTTTTGTTCCCTTGATGATGGCCTCCTCTAAGTGTTCTTGTCCCTGGACAACATTGACATATTCAAACAGTTGATGTAGTTGACTGTTTGTTGTTTTTTTGTTTACTTTCAGGTTGTAGATTGAATATTGTGACATTGAGGGAATCATATCTGCTGAAGAAGAAATTGATGGTTGAAAGGTGCAGAACAGACTACCAAATTTCACACTCAACATCACATTGGATTAAAAACCCCTTCAATGTGGTTTAAGTGAAATAATAACCTGCAGCCAGGTGCATAGCATTGTCAACATAATGGACTTCTCAATAATTAAAGTTATGTGACTTCTATGAATAGCATGTATTAATCTGCTGCTTTAACAGCCTCCACTCATCTCTGAAGACTGGAGCCTGGCTTTGTGACTGTTATGAACCTGACTTTGGGGCATTTTAACTGTTGTCTTTTGTGGCATGGAGTACGTGTGCAGTTCTTAGTCAACTGTTAACACAAAGTCGGAAACAAAACTATTGTCTAAAAGATCATTATGGTGTTTGCATTAAGATCTATGTTAATTGGAATATAAAGGCCTGTCCAAAATCAACAGCTTCAGTTCAAAAGTGCACAGAAGTACATGTGAATACATATACCCTGTGTTCTAGAAAATAAACGTCATAAACAAATCATTATCATTTTGCTATACCAGTTTATTTTGGAATTTGTGAATGGTTGTTAGATTTAGAATTTTGACAAGTTAACTGTGTAAGAACATCTGCTGCATGCATATTTTCCTCTAAACTGACTTTAAGTTATTATTTGAAATTATTTGAAAGTAAATATATTTGCACTTGTTCTTTCATAGTGCAGTTCTTCCAGATACTTCAGTAATTTACTCACATCACTACAGAATTGTGGTGAATCGTGAGTGTGTGTGCACGCCTGTGTGTGTTTACTTAAGTGTTATCTACCCCTATGACCCTTGTGTACGGTGGATGAGTGTAGAGTATGAAACCCACAGAGAGAGAGCTTATCCTTGCTGGATCAGACTGAATTACCATCTCCTCTCACATCTGGGCTTTTGTTCCTCTGTTTGGCAGCAGCAGAAATGATTGCACCTTCATTCACTCCCTCCCTCCTTCTCTTAACAGGACAAGTGGGAGGTTAAAAAAGCTTCCTTTTGTTATTCCACACAAAGACTGTTTAATAGTTTGGAAATCTTATATAGACTGCTGAGTGACTGGGAAAAGGGCAAAAGTTCATTCAGGAGAATAAACTCCCTTTCAACATCACCAGCAGGTAAAGGTTGTGTTTTGTTACAAAATGCTTTTCGTACACTGCCTGAGCTTAACAACTTAAATAAGAACTTCTTTTAATATGGTTCACAAGGACATATGTAGCAAGTGCAAAGATAACCATTCATAACTGTAACATACAGTATCAGAAGAACTGCTCTGAAAATGTGTAGACTCCTTATTCTTAGACTGGTTCAAGCAGTTATCTTAAAAAAAAAAAAGCGACTGAATATTGGATTTGCATTCATTGATTGCCAGAACCATGACTCCATTCCATCTGAAGAACTGTTCAAAGTTTTATATATATTACGTTTAGTCACATGGATCGACTTTCAATTTTGATACAGTTTCCAATACTACTATGGTCTAAATTTTGGTCTGTAAATGGGAATGATACCCATCCATAAATGTATTAATAGTAGCAGCACAAGTGGAGCTTGTGGTTGGAGTCACAACTCCTGAGCTGTTTGTTTCTAGTTATTTGAATCCTTGTCATTGTGTCAATATAACAATGTGTAAATGATAAAATTTCTATTATAGAGAGATGGGCTAAATGAAAACATTGGAGAAATCAAGCTTAAGAATAATATATTATTCAAAATGGTTGCAAACTATCCCTAGCCCTAATGACATCGAGGGCTGAAATGATTCGATTAGCCAATTAATTAACAAGTCTATGGACAGAGAGGTAATTCATATGGATTGTTGCCCAAAATTATGTGGTTCCAACTTTTCACATGTGAGGATTTGTGCTTCTCTTATTATTTCATTTTGGGGGTGCCATTTAGCTCAGTTGGTAGAGTGGGTATCCCGGCCTGGGGCTCTTTGCTGTGTGTCACTCCCCCTCTCTCTCAACCTGTTTCCTGTCACGACTTCAGCTGTTCTATCAATAAATAAAAAAAAGAAGCCAAAAGGTCAAAAAAATGAAGATGTATGAACCAAAGAAGAAATTGTAAAAACATTACTTAATGATCTGAACACTCCTTTTACAGTTTACTTTAAACCAAACAATTAATCAATATATCAAAAAAATACCAGAAAATGTAATTGAATGATAGTAATTTGTTAATTGTTTAATTAGTGGCGGCCTTCGTGTCATTAACAGGTCCTCGTTGGCTAATTGAGAACAAGGCTTTCTGGTGTTTCAGCAACATTAATCTGTATTAAACAGGAGAGCAGACGACAGCAGCGGAGAACATGTGTACAGCAGTGTGTCGTGATTTAACATCTCCAGTGAAACTAACACGTCCAGTTGCTTTCAGCCTTTAATTACATCATAGATTTCCTGCTGATGAACAGGCTGAGAATTAACAGTGAGCGGGCTAATTCACAGCTGCTCTCCCCCACCCACATGCTGTTATTGCTGTACGAGAAGACCGCTGAGGGATAAAAAAGAGCAGGGTGCACTTAGCTACACAAACATTAGTATTAACGATTGGGCTGCCAGTTTGGAATTGGTGACAAACTGCAGACGTGCAAAAATTGGAGTCCGAAACCAATCAGGAAGTTAATGAGGAGAAAAATTACTCCTCTTTACCCTCCCACCACTGCTGAGGAGAGAGAGAGGGATGGTGGAGGGTGAGGGATGAGGAATCATGAGAGAGGCCAATCAAATCAGAGGATTCTGGGAAATGCTGGACATCAGCAGTTGTTTGTGTTAATGTTATCCTGATCAGTAGGTCAGTATATATGTGACAGTCCATCATAATCAGAACCTATAAAAGGCTTCGAAGGAACTAATTTTTTTAGGGTTGTTGATGGTTGTCTAATATCTTTCAAAAACAATGAAATTAAAGATTTTTTTATGACATTTTTGTGAGAAGCTGGCCCTTAAAAATCACTGTTTTTCTTCCATTGGTCTGCTTTTTTATTGAGGGATCAGTTTATTTATTATTTTACAATTAGAGCTGCAACTAGTCATTGTTTTCAAGTGTGATTAATCTGCTAATTGTTTTTATGAATAATTGATTGTTTATTATTTGGTTTATTAAATGTCAGAAAACAGTGAAAAAATGTCCATTAATTTCTTAAAGTCCAAGGTGATGTCTTGACCAAACCCCAAAGAGATTCAACTTACAACCAGAATGGAACGCAGAGTGCATACCTCTGCCAAAGTCCAACAGTCCATTATAATTTAATCAAATCCAATATCAAGCTTGATAGCCCTGTATCACTCTGACATTTATACCTCTCAAAACTACTTAACTATAATTTAAACTCACCAGATATACAGATCCACATCAAAGTGTACTCACTTATAGATACCAGCATACCACCATAATCCATGCATTATTCCCTGAAACATTAAAGAAGATTAGTTTTTACTACTTTTTGGCTTAGGGCCAAGATTTGTTTGTAGGAGTAGCTAAAATCAAATGTCTTGATATAGTTTTGAACATGTTTACTTATTCCATGATGAGATATTTCATGTGTCAGTGAGATTTTTTTCATTATCAACTTGAATATAATTTAGGCAAAGTTCTTGTATAACTGCATGTTTTCGGAAAACAAGCAACATTTTTTGTTAAAAAATGTTTTTATTTCCCTCAGTTGCTCCTATCGTTTCTAGAAATAGTATAGAAACAAGTCAATTATTATCAATCTCCAGCTAGGATTAACATTATTTAAAAAGCACTTAAATGATTAAGATACCACTGAAGAATTAAAATAGCTGAGCACCAAAACTGGGTATCCACTAATTTTTAGCTTGAAATGATTGGTCTGTTAGTCAACAATAGTCAGTCCACAGAAAAATGAATCACAGTTATTTTGATTGTTTTTAGACGTCAGTAACATTTGACTGTACAACACGGAAGATTGCTGCTAACCAACCTCGGCCTCACAGTGTTATTAATGTGTGCAGTAGCTGTAGTCAAGTGTAAAATGGGTGGATGCATTGCTCTCATGTTAACTGTAAAAGAGCTAAAGCTTTTGCTTTGTGTTCAGTGTCTTCCCCTTTTTGCTGACTGATTCAATTTGCTATAAATCCTGGGCTTTGCTAAGAATCATTTTACTGTACAGTCATATTTATATCAGGCCAGTACAGCACTAACAGAGAGACCATTTATTTTGCAGTGCCGATGATACCACTCTGCTGTTTTGTCTGTCTCACTATAGTATTTCTGTTCTGGTTTTTATTTACTCGCCTTACAGTACGCAGACATTTTATATTTTATGTGTGCTGCTGTTCTGAGGCAATATGAATTTATCATATTAATGACTTTGAGGAGTATCCAAGAAAAAAGATTGGTAGCTCAGTACCTGAAAGAGAAGTGAAAGATTTCAAGGTTTATTCATTTTTCAAATATATAAACATACTTCATCATGGTGAGACAACAATCTAATGTTTGATTTTTTTTTTCATATTTATATTTCATTTTATATTTATGTTTTCATTCTGTTTTCATAATTTTTCACCATGATAACGTGGAGATACTTTCGATATTTTTAAAGAATGATTGTGATATTCATATACTGTCATACTATATTATTATATTTATTACATTTATAGCCTGAAGTTAAAAACAGAAGTGTCGATCCCCGAGTGCGACCTAACCGGTAGGAGGTCCACCATGACTCTCCTACCTGTCAGGTCGCACTCAGGGACACTTTTTGTCTGTCATGACCGCGGCGCGCCAGAGATGCAGCAGCTAACGTGAGTAGTTCAAAAACTTTCTTTTTAGTAAACGCTGTGTACACAAACAATGTTCTCAATGCTCGTGTTCATGTGTAGAGACCCTGGTGATACTACGAGCAAAGTTTCATGTTGTGTCGAGCCTTCTTAGTGTTTTAAAAATAGTGATTTTGATGCTGTGTAAATCGTAAAAGTGCCTCATTTGTCGTAATTATGCATTTACACAAAGGTTTGACTCATGTACATTCACAAATAAAGCCTTGGTTGCTTTTTGGCGAGAGTTTCACTTTAAGGAATAAAAACACAGAAGGAGACGCTCTCTGTCCAGTCGTTGGTTGAAGTAGCCATGACTGTTGGATTGTCTGTTTCGAACAGTTCAAAGTAAGCATGTGTAAAGAGCCGACCTCCTCTCTGTCTGTCTATCTCGTCTCTGCAGCCTTCCCACCCGGCATCATCACCACTGCTCATGACTCCACCATGACCTGCAGGTCCATCAGCTCCCTGGTTAACTCTGAGATCCATCCTGAGTGTGAGGCCAGCAGCGAGACCCCAAACTTCACCGTCAGCTCTATCATCGATGATGACACCACCAAATAAACGTGGCTAAACATACAATTTTTTTGACAAAAACATTGTGAGATCAGTTGAGCAAAAAAACCTTGATGTTCCTGCAAAACACAGTTCACAGTTTCACAGTTCTCTGTTGCTGTTGGTCAAATCTTCTGTTGAAGGCAGTTCATCAGCTTAGAAAGTGCCTGGAATGTTAAAAACAATTGTACAAAATAACAAATACCAGCAATCAAATATTTGAGAAAGATTTTGACGGATCCTCCATAAAGACGATGTTAAAGATGAACAAATAAACTATAAAATAGATGTATTGATTATCAGTAATCAAGATTGGAGCAGATTATTCAAACTAGACAATGACTTCTTGTGTATTTGTACAGTGTACACTTGTTTTTCCTGTTCACAGCTCAACTGTTAAGGCATGAACGTTTCTGATTTCCAAAAAAAGTGATGCAGCATAGTAATTATATGAAAATCCTTTCTAGCTTACAGTAAATTTGACCAATGTTTTCACGCAGTAGCAGTCATGAAGTGTTTCTGTTATCAGTGAATGAGCAACGATTATTTAGATTTTAGTACCTTTGACATTCAAATACAGACTTAGTGTTTGCCAACATTTATTTATTGAGCAAAAAATGTAATAAACTGGACACACATATTTAGCAAATGTTTTTTTTTTTAAATCCCCAAAAACTGGTTTACTGTTTTCTTCCAAATCATTAAGTTGACATGCAAATACTTTTGTAGTATTTGCATTAGTTAATTTTTGTAAGTAGTTGACTTTGGTCCAGTGACCCATTAGACAAGGTTGATCTCAGCCCAGCTGAGCAAACATTGATTTAGTGATTGGCAAGTCAAAAAATGTCTAGATGTTAAATTTAAATTCAACAAAATTTTATGAAAAGTAAAAGTTTTTTTTAAAAATGTGTGAGTTAGTGATGAAAAGTAATGTTTCACTGTCCTCTTTGGTTGTAAGGTTCAAGCGTTAGCACACCCAACTAGGATGTGACGCCGGCCTAACACCCTGTAGTACACTTGTAGCGAGGAGAGAAGTTAAACCGTTGGAGCTCAACAACATAAAGATTTTAAGAGTGTTAAGCTATATGATTTCAATATTATGTATATATACATATATATCGGCAGAAAGAAAATGGTAATATAAGTTTCTGCAAACCACTGATGTTGAAACTTAACATTTGTTTATGTTGCAACTTAACGTTTCTTTAGGTTAAGTTTTCAAATGTATGTTACGACAGCGCTGTTTTTATAGTCTGGTTAGGTAAAACATTTGGTTAATATTAGCAAAAGATCATGTTTTGGGTTAAAGTACCTGGTTCTGTCACTACAAACACAACTGGAAATTGTCCCACGACAACTTAAAAGTATCCAATGGGTTAATGCTGACAGATGCTAAAGCGCTGTCTTGAACAGCGGTCTCAAATTTGAACATGTATGTGGTTTGCAGAAATGTTAAATGCCAGCATTTTATTCTGGCGGCTAGAGCTGGATAGGACCTAGATTTTGTAAAAGCAGTCGCCCAACCAATACTGGACTATTGAGGCCGATATATAGATATTTTAGAGTTTAAATCTCTGATAATGATTCATCATAGTTTTATTCAGGAACACACAACAAACTTTTTGATGAGGATTCCTAGAATTAGTTAGAATTGTGACCATAATGTGTATTTGGCAGGATAGGTGGTGACATTTTCCTTCTAAATGACCTCAAACATATTTTTGGCTTTTCTGCTCAGCATTTTTTCTTGTTAATCATCAGCTCACACATATACTTGAATATATATATCTGCAAAAAGCATAATCAGCCTGGATGATTTATAATTGTTGCTCCATTGAAAACTTTAAATTTAGAAAATTTGAAAACTCATATGATTTCAAAGATGCTTACAGGGCATGCATTCCGCCAGTATAAATAAACATGTCACTTTGTTCCTAGTAGAGAACATTCTGACAGCGTCTCCTGCAGGACATCGTGCGACTCAGGGGTTAGTTGGGAGAAAAAGGCAAACGGGCCGGTTGGACATGAATCATGTTTCCCTCCGTAGAGTTTGCGCGTGATGAGCACTGCCTGCTTATTTATGGCACCGATCCAGCGGCATCGTTTATACCAGAGAATTTGCATGTCTATTGTATATTTAACCCTTTCAGGCCAGGTTTGCTGTGCACACAGGGATACCATTGACAGCTGTTTACACACTTTTGTGCGGCCCTGTGGATACAGCAGAGGCTGATGTGCTGAGTTTTATTGCAGAAATGTGTGGTGCTGAAACGATAAGTAGATTAATTGATTTGCTGATCCAGAAGATTAATCAGTATGCCATTTTGATAAGCAAACTGTTTTTAAGCAAAAATTGCAACGAAAAAGAAGAATGTATGATTTCAGCCTCTGAAATGATAGCCTGTGCTGTTTTTTTGTCTATTGTGACTATTTTGATGTCACATTGCCATTTATAATTGTTTTCTGACGTTTTATAGATCTACACCCTAATTCCATAATCAAGCCCAA
>CAEMYA010000092.1:8137254-8148401 GCA_903131615.1 Diplodus sargus
TTTCCTCTGAGGGAAGGAAAATGATGACAAAATCAGCCACATTACGGAGAGATACTGTTTTTATTCATTTATGTTTTTGTTTTTATAAATCGTGTATTTTCAGTATGTTGTGTTATTATTAAGGTCATAGAAGTGTTTCTTCCTCCTGCTCCTGAAATGTGTCTTGGGGTAAATGTTTATTCTTTTGTTTTGTACCATTGTTTTTGAATCAGAGGGACCAAAAAAACAAACAAACAAAAAAAACCCCCAAAAAACCCAAAAACAACAAACAAATAAAAAACAAATGTGAATGACAAAAACAATAAGAGAAAGAATAATAACCCATATTATAAACTACCAGTAGCTACTGCTCGGCTGCTACTTTTTAATTCTAAAGGACTTATTCAGGCTATCTTGTGAAGTGTTTAAAGTTTTCACACAAACGTGCAATGAAAAAGAAAAACACAATGATGTCCAAAACCTCAGTTTGAAATATAATAAGTGCATTCCTGAAAAAAAAAAAGATCAAAAGGACTTTTGGGATTAAGAGATGTTTATCTAATCTAATCTTTATGTGACACCTGTACAAACGGCTTTTAGATGGTGGTGTTCACGGCGAAGCACACGGTGTTCCAAACTACCTTTAAATTCTGTCGTCTTAGGTCATTTTTAGTTTGTGCTAAAGTGACTCAAACACATTTTCTTTAAATGTTGTGCACGACAAATGAAGTAACACGAGAGGATTCATTCGGCATTGTTATTTTTATTTAAATCATGATCAAATAGGACCGATGAGGTATTGAGCCCTGCAGCTGCAGCAGCACAGTGGAGAGAGGCTGAGAGGCAACAACAACACAACAGATGACCACATTTAGGAAATCGTCGTATAGCCTTCTAAATCTACACTGATGCTGTTATATCTTAACAAAAATAAAACAAGCCACGGGACATGTGAGGCTAATATTAAACAAAAATATCAGGTAATTGTACCTAAAATAAAAATCTGGTTTGTTTCTTGAATTAAAAAGAAAAAAAGAAATATGTCGGAAAACTAAACAAAAGCAACACATTTATATTTAAGCTTGACAATTCTTTCCTCCGGGTGTATTTTTAAAATACTGTTCCCTACTGACATTGAGTAATGAAGAAAACACATTTATTCAGTTATTTATTGAAAATATAGATTTTTCTTTTGCATTTCAGCCATAAAAATAAATGTTTATTAGTATGTGAAATATCTGACACACGTGGTCATTTTGAGGCTGTAAAACTTTTTATTTGTCAACATGAATTCTTCTTAATTTCAGTATGTTTCTCTCTGTTCGCTGTTGAGCAGATTACAATGTATTTGGGTGTTTTATCCTCGACATTCCTCCCACCTCCCGGCTTGATAACGTGTTTCTCGGCGCACATTTCGGCTGCGCTCCTCTGACTCTTCACCCGTTCGTTCCTGAGACTAAAACACATTTGGACGCGGGCGCCGATCAGCTGACTCCACATCAGGGCCGAGCGGGTTGTAATCAGAGGCCCTCCCCCCAGTCGGATGCAATCGCCGTATTTCTCGCAGGAGGTCAACTCCACATGAAATGTTACCGAGCAACAAGCGATCTGTTTACGCGGCGCGGTCAAAAGGCATCGAGGGTGGATTCCTCACTGACACGCAGTCAGCACTTTGTGTTAACAGCTGTGCAGAGGAGAAAATAAAGCAAATCCACGTTAATCTCTGCGCTGGAGACAAGTTGACAAGCGATTAATTGCATGTTTGGGTCTCCTCTTGAGGAGAGCTTAGAGCGGGCTGTGCCCTGGAGTTGAGGAGTGTGCGTCAAAGCGCAAGAGAGGAAACGTTCCCGTGGCCAGATTAGTGTCTGTTATCCACTTAATGCCCCGACAGATGTGTGCATGCCTTTAATGAAAGCTGAATGTTTGTTCTTTCCCTGACTCAGAGCCCACGGAGGACGGACCCGATGAGGTGTCAGGGGGTGAAAACGGGGGGAGCTCCAGCGAGAAGGAGCCGGACCCGGTCAGCTCACCCGAAGGCTCCAAACCCAACTCCTGCTACACCCCGGAGCCTCCGGAAACCCCCTCACAGCCCGAGGAGAGCCGCTACAGCCTCCCGAAGGCCCCCGAGAAGGAGGCCAAAGCCGAGAGTCCGCAGAAGTATCCCGTCAGCCCCGCGGATCAGAGCGTGCTGATCGAGGGCCTCGCCGGCTCCATCAGCCTGCCCTTCAGCCTCAGAGCCAACCGGCCGCCGCTGGAGGTCCTCAAGAAGATCTTCCCCGCTCACAAGCCGCCCGTCCTGGAGCTCATCCTCCGAGGCTGCGGGGGGGACCTGGTGGGGGCCATCGAGGTGCTGCTGTCCAGCCGGAGTCCTGACGGGAGCGCGCACTCGCACGCCGAGCCGCACCCGGACGCCCTGGTGCTGCCCTCCAACGGACACCTGTTCGAGCACACGCTGGGCTCCTACCACCCGGTGTCCTCCACCGCCAAGTGGTCGGTGGGCTCCGCTTTCCGGGTCCCCGACTCCCTCCGCTTCTCATCCGACTCCGCCTCGGGCCCGCTGGGTGTCCCCCTGCAGCACCCGTCCTTCCCGCAGCCCACGCGCTACCCGCTCATGCTGCGCAACTCTCTGACGCGCAGCCAGGCCAGCCCGTTCGTGCACAACGACGTGACTCTGTGGAATACCATGGCCCTGCAGCAGCAGTACCAGCTCCGCTCGGCGGCCCAGTACGTGTCGCCTTTCTCCCCCGCAGCCCCCGCCGGCTCCGGCGGGTCGGTGTTCCGCAGCTCGCCCATCCTCCCCTCCAGACCCTCCGAGGAGCCGCGCGTCAGCATCCAGGAGGAGAGCTGCACGCTGGGACCCAAATCCGGCCTGTACTCCCCCGACGAGGAGTACGAAGAGCGCTCCGACTCCGCAGACTCCCGCATCCTGAACTCCTCCACCTAGACTAGAAGCTGGTGATGGACTAATACAGCAGGGGACACCAAAAATGTGTTATTGTGAATGGACATCCAGTGTGTGTAAAGTTTTTTTTTTTGGTTTCTTTTTTGATGGGGGGGTTCGGTGTTTTGTTTGAATTGAACTGTGTCGAGCAATCGCCCTTTGATAAAGGTGATGTTGATCCTCCAGCATCAGGCTCTCAGGATGTCAAGGCGTCGCTGAGAGGTCGAAATGTAAGTATATGATGGCCAGATTTTACTCAACGAGCTGTTTCAGCTTTATTAGGAATCGTGTTGGTCCTCCAACATTAGCCTACATGATGAAGGGCGGATGACCCAAACATGGTATTTAATAAAGGTGATAAATTAATATCTCTCCTGGTAAAGTGCAGGCCTTATTTTGCCTCCATAAAAAAAACTTTAGTTCTGATCCACAAGAAGTTCTTCAGAGGACTGTGACTGAAGTTCAACAGAAGACGACACTGTAAACGCTGTAACGTTGAACCACCAGTGGATTGAGGTCTTTTGGACGCGACCCCGCTCAGTGTGCAAGTGTACACGACCAAACTCGGGTGAATGTATCTGGAATGACATATTGTTTTGAAAAATCTGTCATCTATTTCCTGTGAGCATGTTTAGTACTGTGAAAAAAAAACAAACAACAACTTTCGATGTAAGGATCATCAATGCATGTCAAGAGTATGCCAAATAAATCTGACTTTCCCAAATGGATCAGATCGGTTTCTTCTTTAGTAATCACCATCAGCATTTACACTTAAATTCAACTTAATTAAAATTGTTACTTTATTTTAACAATGATTGATCTCCATTGAAAAACAGCAGTGAAAGTAGTATGATCCTGTGATTAAAACAAGTTACACACACATCTGCAGATTATTATTATTTAATAGATGCTAAATCTTAAATTGTGTCTAGAGTTGCAGTCTCTCTCTCTCTCTCTCTCTCTCTCTCTCTCTGTGTGTGTGTGTGTGTGTGTGTGTGTGTGTGATGTACTTCAAGTCAGAAGTACTCATTGTGCAGTAAAATGGTCGCTGTCAGTGTTTTACCACTACATCTGGTGATTCTGGATCAGTATGCTGCTGTATTAATGTGTGTTGCAATACATCAGTTTCTATATTAGACCATTGTGTGTGTGTGTGTGTGTGTGTGTGTGTGTGTGTGTGTGTGTGTGTGTAGCGGCACTATTTGAATCCACTGGAGGGGATCCCAGACAAATGTAGAGGAGTCGAAATTATAAGATCTCTAAAATGATCGGATCTACTGAGGTACAGAAAAATTACCCCAATGTGTGCTTAGCTTCAGTATTTAATTAAATGTAATCAGTTACATTCCATCATTGGCTTAAAGGTGCACAGTGTTGTTTTGGAAAAAATTATCTTTACTGACTGATTTTTGTTTTGTTTGCCCAAACAAACAAACTATCTCCGTTTCCATGACTGAATTATCTGAATAAACCTTAAAGGACAACACAATTACCCCATTTTTCGTTTTACTTTGTTTATATGTGGCAGACCCTGCCACCTTTCTAGTTTCGAACAGTGTTCTGGGACCTCATTTTCCTCTGAGGGGAGCTTGTTTATTCAGTTATGGAAAAGTATATTTAAGTAATATTTCTGAGTTTGTATTATTACCTCATTAATATTGTAAATATTCACATTTCAGAGTTTGATTTTCTATTCCAAAAAAAAAAAAAAAATGTATAGATTAAGATCGAATGCACATCTATAACCGGCAGAGCTTAATCATGAAAATACAAAGCTAGAGTTTGTAACCTCACATCACCTCCATCTCCTGGACAATGATTTACTGGCATTGCATCAAAACGCAAGCTTCTATCATTCTCTCTCTCTCTCTCTCTCTCTCTCTCTCTCTCTCTCTCTCTCTCTCTCTCTCTCTCTCTCTCTCTGTGTGTGTGTCAGATCTTATAAGCAAGACCATCAGTAGCACAGTGTATAAATAGTTTGTTTCTAGTTAGTTTCCTGCATTTAAAAGTACAAAGGTAAAAGATTTAAAATGTTTACAGCCCAAATCAAGAATTCTCCTGATTCCAAATGTGACATTTCTGAATTATTTGTATCAATTTTAATACAATAATATTACAATTATTGATGCATTAATGTTTATATCATCATCTTTAATATTACAGCTGGTAAATGTTGAATTCCCTCATATTATTTATTTTGAATTGCTTGCCGGGTAGCTTGTGAAGTCTTAATCTAAAATAATACATCATAAATTATTTGTTGGATAATATATTTTTTATTATTAGCTTGAATCTGCAATGTGACTTCAGTTATCAAATAAATGTAGTGCAGACAAAAGAACTACATATAATATAAGTACAAACATTGTACTATTATATTATAGTACAATGTTTGCCTCTAAGTTGCGGAAGTTTAAACCTGTCAAATGCTGCCATCTACTGGTGACATCAAGCTACATCATGGTTACGTCACAGGCCAGACGATGAGCCACAGATGAACAATTAAAGGAAATAATGAATGAATCTTCCGTAATAAGATATTTAACCATACTATGATATTTTAAAGCTATAGCCAAAACCACATTGAAACATTCAAAATGGAATAACAACCACAGAAAAACAAAAAAAGGGATATTTTCATGACTAATGTTATTTTTTTAAAGTGGTGAGGGGAGAAATTTATTTTATCATAATTTTTTCATCCAAGTGTTGTAAACCATCAGACTGTGTTACTAATTCACTTTCTACATACAATTTCTGTGTTCTTTGTTCTGTGTGAACGCTGTTTTCCTGGCTGTCCTGAGACGTACCTGCACTAGTCTGCCACCCAGTGGACAAAATGGGTACTTTTACTCATATTCTCAGGGCCCATAGTATAGTTAATCTACATTAACACAGAGGCAAACAGCAACATGGCATTATGTATATCTCGTCATTGTTCAGGGAAGACCGTTGATACAAACTAATTCATACTGACTTGACAATAATTGTGATTTTATCCGTTTAGTTTTGTGAGATGAACTTGTTGGAGGTCTAAGTAGCATCATATTGATGTAAATCAAATTAGAATATTTGAGTGTTTACAGGACGAAGCCTGAAGTAACAGGTCCCATCAAATATAAGATTTATTTTCCCCCTTGACCTCAAATAAAACGTCCTCACACTGACATGTTGCTAGTTGCCACAAATCATAGTTTATGAATACAAGACTGACTAAACTGTGGGGCAGTTGGAGTCCAGAGTAAATGTAAATTGTCCAAAACCGGTGGTGGAAAGAAACTTCACTCAGTCACAGTACACATTTTGTACACATTTTCTTTTTCATGTTACACTTTAAACCTTTTCTTCACTACATCTGAGAGAGTAATATTGCACTTTTGACCCCGTTATGTTTGTCTGGCAGCTTTAGTTACTAATTACTTTTCAGATGACGTGATGTTTCACACACTTCCTGTCCAGTGAAACCATGTAAACCATGTTTTCGTCTTCGATAGGCTACTAGTTAATTTAATTTACAGATTAACATTTTTGCATGCAAAACATATAAACTATTAGCTGATTAATTAATTGACAAAAATTGATAAACCATTGAAAAATAAATGATTCCAGCTTCTCAAATGCGACAAGTAGCTGCTTTTTAAATGAAATTAAATGAAATCAAATGATAAAATACATGAAATAATGTAACCTTATTTTTAATGATTTTTAAAGATTTTAATAACAGACTGTCGGTTGAACAAAACACACATTGTGGAGGTGTAAAAAGTTTTCTGACACATTTAACAAAGCAAACAATCCTTCTAATTGATTATTTGAATCACTGAATGTGGATTCATGTTTTTTTATAATCTCACACATCTAACACAATCACACAATCACATTAATCCATGATGAACACAATCGTTTGCAGTCCTTTACTAGATGGTTTAAAAGCAACAAACCTCAAGCAATTACAACTGTAAAAGCTTTTAAGACATAACAGTCACAGGGGACATTTTTCTGCATAGAGTTCTTACTTTTAAGTACATTTTCCATGCAGGATTTTTAGTATTAGTACTATGTGCTAACAGTACTTTCACTTAATACTACGTCCACCGCTGTCCACAGCTCGGGGGACATGTCCTCCTGTTTGTTGCACATTAGCCCTGAGAGGTCGAGGTGTCAGACCCCTTCAGACAGAGACAAATGCCATCCCGCCTGGTTTTGTCTTCAGCCGCATGTGTTACCGGTCCATCACAGGCTAATTAACATAACAGGATCCCCAGTGATCCCACTCTGCTCTTCTGTCTATACACAGCTCCTGTTACACTTTACGGCCTGCACAGCGGGACACTTCCAACAAGATGCTGTTGTTTCAATCAACCCCAAAAGTAAACTGGACAGCGTGTGAGAAAGTGTCATTATGGGTCTGTGCCTTCTCACGGATTCAACCAGTAAAACCGTATCATCAGTTAAAGGGATAATTTCCACAGGCAACACCCTAAATAAACAGCAAGACAAAGAGCTAGTAATAGTACATTTTAAACAGATATACCATTGTTTTAGATATACAGATGGAAGGGTGATGCTGTGCCTGCAAAACAAACTACTCAAAGTATAAAAAACCTGTTGAAGGAGCCACTTAAATGATCCCCGCAAATGAGCCTTTACCAACAGCTGAATCCATTCAAAGATCCACAAACCCTCTCCAGGTTCCCCCAAACTTCTTTCAGTAATGCAGGGAACCCTTTAAAAATTCCCTGAAAACACCTCAAGGATTCCTGAACAGCCTCTTTTAAAATGCCTGGAATTCAAAGGGTTCTTGAAAGCCTACTAAAGGTACCTCCCAAAAGACTTCCAGACTTCAAGGATTCCTGGAATATCCTCAAGGATGTCCAGACCCCCTACAAAACCAACCTGAAACTTGTTGACTGGAATCCAGTCAAGGGTCCATGGGAACCCATCGAGGCTTTCTGGGTTCCCTCAGAGGCTCCTTAAACTCTGTCAGTATTGCCTTGAATTCTTATAGGGACCACAGAGTCCTTTAAGGAAAACCCCTAAAAGATGCCAAGGTCAAGGCAAGTACCGCTAACACTTGGTAAATAATGCATGAAACCTGTTCAAGGATCTAGGAAGCTGCTCAAGGATCATTAGAACCCTGCTAAATCCCGTGAAACTTGTTCAATAATGCCCAGAATGCATTCAAGGATCGATGGAAACCAGTTGAGGATTCTTGGGATTCCTTAAAGACTCCTGAAACTCCTTCAGTATTGAGTCCCTTTAAGGACTGCTAGATCCCCTTCAAGGAGTCTCAAGCTTATTCAAGGACCCTGAAAACTTCTAAAAGATGTGAAGATCCCGATAAAGCTTCTTCTATAATGCCTGGAACCTCTTCAAGGATCCTTGGAAAGACCCCAAGGATGTCCAGACCCCTGCAAAACCCCTGAAACCTGTTCAATACTGCCTGGAATGCATTCAAGGATCCATGGAAACTCATCAAGGATCCTTGGGATCCTTAAAAGAACCCATAAATGCTTCTCAAAGATACGAAGCACCCAGCAAAAATCACTGAAACTCTTACTTCTGCTGCCAGAACCCCTTGGAACACCTTAAAGATTTCCAGGCCCCTGGTAAACCACAGAAACATGTTCACTAATGTCTGGAATTCAGTAAGGGATCAACAAGAAGCCCTCATGCATTCTTCAAGGGTCTCTAGACATTCGTAGGAATACACGTAGGATTCCCTTTAAGGAAATGTTAAAGCCTTCTTTGGAACCACCTTAAATACTCACAGCCACATTTAGGTCCCACTGAGCCTCTTCTAGATTCCCAAAACTCCTCTGACATACTCCTGGAAGATCCTAAAAGACCCCTGGAAAACCAACTCAAGGCCCTCTGGAGGCCCCCCCCCGCCCCGCCCCACACCACTGAGCCATGATGAGGCAGCGGACACAGACAACACTTTTCACCTGGAGGGTCCAGCCCTGCACGGATCCTCCTGTCCCAGCGTCCAGCCTGCTCTCCACATCAAAGCATTCCTGGTGTGGAAGCGGCAGCCCGGGGTGGCCGGCTGTAACCTCCCTAATAAATTAAGATGAAGTGGCAAATAAAGCTGCACCTGCACGCCTGACGTCTTCACCTCCAACACATGGAGGAAGCGTTAAGAGGCACTGCAGAGAGACAAAGGACAGAGGAGAGACGAGGAGGAGGAGAATTTTAGATTAATGTTGCAGTCGGATAAAAATAATAAAGTTACATATAAAAGAAAGAAAACACTGGCATCCAAGAACATTATGTATTTATGACACTATTATTATTATTATTATTATTATTATCATCATTATTATTATTATTACTATTGTTATTATTATCAACCTATATTTATTTATTTCAAAATAAAAATCCTGATGTATAATAGGCCTAACAAACTGGTTATGGTCTATTAGAGATCCACAAGTTTACAGTAATATCAATAAGGCATCAGGATACCATATAGAGCAGGAGCCTTAATAGGATTAATGTAAGAAAGTGAGAGTGACTTTAAAATAAGAGAAATAAAGCAGGATGAGATTAAGAAAATAAAAGCAGAACATTATTCAGTCGAGACCTCCAGCACCAAAATATCCTACAGCTTTTAGATTTAAATTTAATGCTCAGGGACTCTTTTCCACACTGGCCTTATTTTGAGGGGGACACAACA
Source organism: Diplodus sargus (assembly GCA_903131615.1). Lineage (NCBI taxonomy): Eukaryota > Metazoa > Chordata > Actinopteri > Spariformes > Sparidae > Diplodus > Diplodus sargus. The sequence continues at coordinate 8,146,854 of CAEMYA010000092.1, forward strand.
ATATACCCTCCTTCAGCTTCACTTTGTTCATTAATTTCACCTCAATAGCAGATAAACGGACAAAAGGTTAAAGTCAACAGGCTGTTTCACGCTACAGTGTGTGGATGTCTGCATTGTCCTGTTGTCAGTTCCCATGGAAGCCCGTTGGCACTGAGTAAATGATACCATGTCTATTTTTCTTTTCTCTCCCCTCTCTCTCTCTTCTTTTTTTTTCTTTCTTTTTTGAGTTAAGCTTTCAGTCAGCACGCTGCAAACAAAGACCCAAACATAGAAAGATGTCGACATTTTTCTTTTTAAATTCAGGAGCCCATTGGTCACACCCTGTGGAGAAAACCTGGTGCACAATAACCCGGAACAGAACCGTGTACATTCCCTTGTATAAAAAGTCAATCATGCTGGATTTAACCTGACTTGTATTTTTTTTTTTAAATATAGCATATTAAAATTAATTAGCCTATAAAATCATAAAGAAAGGTATTTTTTTGTTCTTGTGCTTTTATTCCGAGAAAGGACAAAATGTCTTTACAGTCACATCATGTATTGGCTTTCTAAAGGGGAAAATATAATGAATAGTCTTTTGTTACTAAAAAAATATTATCATGATTTTAAAAAAGGTTACAAAGGAAAGATTTGTGTTTAGTGTTAAAAGCAGATTAAATAAAAGGTTAAAGGCCTATAGAGGCTTTTTTTTTTAGTTTTACTCTGGTGTTGTTGTGTGTGGGACTCTGCATGCTGCTGACATAATCATGTTTTTTTTTTTTTCCCCAGGTGTGATTGTTGTGAAAACATTGTAATCATCCTCAGTGAGGAGGACAGACTGTAACAACCTGCAGGACACATTCATCACCTGTTTACCTGCTCTGTGGCAGGTCACTTTAAACTGTGATCTGGGTAAATACAGACATCTGACAGAGATCCAGCACTTCATGCAGGATATATACCTTTAATATTTTTAGTAAGGACTCAGATCTGTTAGTGTACATTCATTATTTTCCTGCAAATACCTTAATCATAGAATATTTTGCATGGGATTTGCACTATTGCAGTTTTTAAATCCGCCATTAACACATCTTTTACTAATTTCAGACTGACTCATGTAATAAAAATTAATTTGCTGTGATAAAAAGAACGCTTTGTGCATGTGTTTCTTCAATTTACAGATTATGGCCTGAATTACCTGCATTTCAGTGGTTTTATATGCGTTTAGCATGTACCATAAATAGGCTAAGTTAGCTTTTTGCATGCAACACAGCAGATTGTATTATCAGCCAAATTATCTAAACATTTGTTTTACTGGAAGACTTTCAATCAGGATAGAACATATCTTGGGTCATTCTGATGGCTTAATAAACAATAAAAAAACAGGGAAAAAACAACCTGTCCTCAGAGGACAGCACAGTGTCCTATTGTTTTACTTTGTTTAAACTTGCAGGACACTTTTAAGCGGCCACCTTTTTTTTTTCGTTTTAAACGCTGTTTTCCTCACGAGGACAGCTTGTTAATTCAGTTGTGATAATATATTCATTTCATAAATATTTCTGTCTTTGT
>CAEMYA010000092.1:8149549-8178748 GCA_903131615.1 Diplodus sargus
AAAAAAAAAAAAAAAAAAAAAAAAAAAAAAAGACAAAACAAAAAAAAACTCCCCCCCGCCCGAATAACTGCTCCTGATCCCATTGGCCGGTTGGCCCTTGGACGCGGCCAATCAGCGCGCAGAGAGCGCAGACCGGAGCGGTTCATAGGAGCGGCGCTGTGTTGACTTCACCTCAGAGGAAACTTGGATCTGTTCGGGGTGCGACACTCATCCATCCACTCAATTAACAGCTAATTAGGAGGAGGCCATCCTGGAGTCTGGAGCGCGTGTCCGCCTGTCTGTGTGGCACTTCATCACGGTCCTGACGACGTGCTGGGCTCCGCTGCTGCAACACAAACCCCTCGGACAGACCCGCTGAATCTATTTCAGGAGGTAAACTGGACCCTGTTCTCTTGTTTCTGTTCGTTTAAAGGACGGGTGGTGAAGTGTTCACGGGGAGGATATTTAATTGATTGTTTTTTTGTTGTTGCAAGGAATAACCGAATAAATGAAGGCAAAGTTACAGGACACAGAGAGGAGCTCAGACTGTTAAATCATTATTATAGTAATCGTCCCATGAGCTGATTATGTTTTATGTTTTTTAAATCATAGATTTTTTTTTAAAAAAGAAAAAGAGTATTTGCTTACTTATTTTCTTTCTCACATTTTTAACCTTAATATCTTCAATATAATCCTACTACGTTGCAGGAATGATATTGCTATGGGTCCATGGACACATTAATACAGATAATTATCTCATGCGCACTTTCAAGCCTAGAGTTTTCTATTCTCTATTTTATTACTGATATTACTTATATTTTTGCAATTAAATAAAGAACTAGTTTGCCTTCATCAAACCTTTTTTATGTATTGTTTTTCTCGGTGTCAGCATTTTTAGTTTGTCTCGTAGGTAATAAAAAGAAAAGAAAAGTAAATAATGAATTCAGTCCAAGTGAAGCTTCGTTGCTCGGGACTGATAAAGAATAAATCCTGATGCGGACTCATTTGTTTAGTCAAAGTGAGCCACTCTTTATTATCTGTCTGCTCTTTCTTTATCTGCCTAAGCAAAGGTCAGATGTCGAACGATTACCTAAAATCATATCTGTCTCCAGACATAAACTGGGTGCAGACACAGCCGGGTGGAGGACTCGGCGGCAGACATGTCGGACAGCACCGGTTGCGAGTTTGAGATCGACGTGGAGGGCCTGGAGACGGAGAGCGACGACCTGCCGGACTCCTCCAGCCGACCCGGCTCGGAGCCGCTCGGCCCCGCCGCCTCCGAGGACGACGGAGACGGCGGCAAGGCCGACGACAAGCCGGGCCCCAGCGGCCTGTGCGCGGGGGACCAGAGGAAGCTGAGCCGGACGCCGAAGTGCGCCCGCTGCCGCAACCACGGCGTGGTGTCCTGCCTGAAGGGACACAAGCGCTTCTGCCGCTGGAGGGACTGCCAGTGCGCCAACTGCCTGCTGGTGGTGGAGAGGCAGCGGGTGATGGCGGCGCAGGTGGCCCTGAGGAGGCAGCAAGCCACTGAGGTGAGCCGGGAGTGTGTGTGTGCGCGCTTGTGTGTGTGCGTGAGTGAGAGAGAGAGCGGGTCAGTAGTTTTGGTGCTTTTATTCAGCAACGACTAGAAGTTTATTTCTCTTCATCAACTCGTGTGAGAACTGTAAGATCAACAATAACACCAATCAAATCTTATATCTTATCTTATGTCTCACATCAGGAGATGTTTTTTCATCTACTTTATGAATCCAGTGGCTCAAATGTCCAACTCCTCCTGAGATCCATGCTTGTAAAGATGTCTTTAAAGTCTTATTAGATAGAATTATCATCAGATGGCATTAGAATAGATTTTATTGTGAATTATATTATGGACTGCATGTGTTTGGTACTTCCTCTGCCTGTCAGACGCCTCAGGCCTTTGAGTTCAGGTTGAAAATGTGACTTAATTTAAAGTAACCTTCACGCCTGACCTTTTCACTCAGTGTCTTCATATTCCAGTCAAACCACTTTTATGCTCTTTTTTTTAAATTTATTTGAGCTGCACTGCAACATCAAGGCCAACATTTAAGACCACGATAGGCCCCAAAGAGGAAAACAGGTTTTGCTGACCAATGGGCAGAAATATAATTCTAAAAACATCAAAGAGCAGATATTGTGCTGCCTTCATGTGCTCCTCATATGAATTACAATACATTAAACATAACTGGGAGTATATGTATGACACATGCTGCCTGGCTTCAATTGTAAACAACCAGTGCTTTATGTTTTCAGGTTTGCTCGGTGGTAATTTTTGTGCTGAATGTGACGACACGTCGCAGTCACCGTGTTGTTTTCAAATGTAAAGCAACAGCTACTTTAAAAAAAAAAAAATACAGTTTTGTTTGCCCAACCAGGCTGAGCAGGGTTTTTGGAAGCAGGTTCAGGTTTAGTTTCGATTTTAAGTTTGGACACGTTGAGGCTCAGCTCAAGATTCAGGGTTTGACATTTAATTACTTTGTTTTCAAGTCTTCGTTCTGCTGAATAAACACGGCTGTCATGGATCAGTGGTTCTCAAAGGGCCGTCTCAGGAGCGCTGAGGGGCGACTCCTGTTGCTCCAGCCACTAAACACTGATTTAGCACAAATAAAAGTGTATTCACACAGCCTAATCAGAGAACGTGAAGGGAAATGTTTTTTTTTCATAGTATGTCTGACCGTCTCACTGTCTCTCCCCAACGTAGACAGTCGAACGTTTCCATCCCTCACATATGATCTCCTCAAATTATAATCTATTTGAGGACTGCGACCCTAAATGTGTGTGTGATTCAGTGAATTGACTGCGGTGATGACAAATGTTTGAGAATGTCTGCAGTGAAATAATGACCAGCGTCAGCTGTGGTATTTTAAAGATGGTACCAGATGGATGTTTTTCTAATTACTGTGTGTGTGTGTGTGTGTGTGTGTGTGTGCTCTTGGCTTGTGAAACTTAAATGTATTTTTACACACAGTCTTTTAACATTGTCTCAAGTAATATAATTAGGGTCAGTTCTGCTGTTTTTTGTGTGTAATTTTCCAATTTTCTGCATCTTTAACACGACAAAGATTGATGCACTTAAAAATCTGGCACGCTATTTAATTCTAAAAGTGCCAGATCTATCACAGTTAAAGTGTTTCGATAATATAATCCAATGTCTTAATAGTAATCTACTTAAATTATTGGTCATTTCTAAGAGTTATTGAAAGGGTTGGAGCTATAAATTGTTTAGCCACTGAGCAATATATGATAGGCCCGGCAATTACCTTTCATTAAAGGAACAAGAAAAACATCCTGGAAGCAAGTGAAGCAACTCTTTACTCATTTCTGTTTTTTTGTTCTCTCAATTCATCAGGATAAAAAAGGGATCTCTGGCAAACAGATTCCAGCAGAGAGGAGGGCGATATATCAGCGACATATTCGACCGTCCACCATGCTCGCCAAAAGCATCCTAGAAGGTAACGGGGCAGCAGGTCTCACAGACAGAACCATCTCTATCTCTTTCTGTTAGACGTCTGATCTTCTTTTGCTCCTCTTGGCCTGTCCTCTGTCCCTGTTTAACTCTGACCAACCCTCTGTTTCTCCTGTAGCCTGTCTTGGATTTCTGTCTTTTTCCATTAACAGCACCGAAACGGTGATAAGGACTTATTAACATCTGTGAGCGGTGACTTGATGAACCTTTTTTTAGCATGTTTAGTACGTTCACTAATGAACAGCACTGTCACAACATACAAAGATGATTTATTTGCAGAGCATGATTTATATCCAGAGTGAAACGTCTCCTTTGTTGTTGCAGTTTTGCATGTTTACCAGAGTTGTGAACAATTTCTGCATGTGTGCTGTAATCCAGCTGTAATCCAAAACACATTGGCTGTCATAAACACATTTGAATTCTTTCCTCTGATGACAGGATACCGTCCGGTGCAGTCTGATCCTTTCCTGGCGGCCAACTCGTCTCTGCCCCCGCCGCTGAGCGATCGCATGAGGAAGAGGAGGGCCTTCGCCGACAAGGAGCTGGAAACCATCATGCTGGAGCGGGAGTACAAAGAGCGAGAGCTGCTGGAGAACAGCCAGGCGGCCACGGCTTCGCTCCTCTTCCCCAACAACATGGTCCACCACGCCGCAGAGTACAACTGCAAGACGGCCTACTCGCCGGGGGCTCAGGTTGAGCCGCAGCCCAAGGAGCTGTGCAACTTCCTCGGCCCCAGCTGCCTGGATCTGTCCATGCAGTACCCCGCCGGCTCGGCCAACGTCGAGCTCATCTCCTCCAACGTCAGCGTGGCCACCACCTACTGCCACTACCCGCTGCAGCCGTCACGAGGCGGCTTCATGATGTGGCCCCGCGGCGCAGCCAACCTCAGCGACGCCCTGCTCTACCAGCAGTGCCTGTTCAATGCCACGGCGGTGCAGAACATGAAGCCCGGCGCCGTGTGGGAGCCAAAGGTGATGCCCGCAGAGAGCCAGCCACCGGAGCAGGAGGCCGCGGCTGCTTTCGCTACTAAACTGGAAGGATCCCGAGCCGCTGCGCTGCAGGACTCGTCAGACCTTCAAAAGGCCGATCCCAAACCTCCCGGCGTGACCCACGGGGGGCAGAGGGAGTGCTCGGCCTTCTCTCCACCTAAGAGGAGCTTCGGACAGTCCTTCCCCAGTAACTCTCATTCCCAAAACTCCAGCCAAGTCCTGAACAAGCTGAGCAAGGACAGCGCTAAGCTTTCCATGAAACTCAACTCCTTTCACTCTCTCATCCAGCACTCGCTGAGTGAAAAAAACAGCGGCGGTGCCGTGCCGGAGCTCAGGGCTCCATACTGCAAAGAGCTCTTAGAGGAGGCCGCCCGCAAGTTCAGGGAGGGCTCCGCCAAGGACATTCAGGCCGTTAAAATCGCAGACAGGTACGGCAAAGACTTTCTGTCCAAGCCTGTGGGGACCAAGATGGCGTCCAGCGAGTCTCTGTCTTTCTCTGTGGAGGCCATACTGAAGAGACCCGCACCCGCTATGAGTCGAGCATTCCATTAATTTCCATTGTGTCTTTTTCTTGCACTATAAGCTTCAGGTTTGTCTCAGTACGACGGCATCTCCAGTTGTGGTTTCGGGCACTGCATCAGAAATCAGACCAGCTAGAAATTATTATCCCCCCCCCACAATGTAATATTTATTTACAGTATATTATATTTTACACGTGCATGTTTAATAACTTTATTGTGTAGAGTATTTAAACATTATCCCAATGTTTTCCTCATGTCAATAAACTTTATAAGACTGAACTCTTTCCATTAAAAGTCTTGTATTTCATTTCGTGCTCACGTTGTGACACGTTTAACTGACGGAAGGCTTCAAGTGTCTGTTATCATAATCTATGATATTACGATTGCGATATGATTCATATGAAATGGGAATTATCATTGTTGCATAATTATTTTTGCTGAAAAAACTCATGATGTGTCATTTGTCGTGGTCTGTATGTACGCAGAACAGGAACACATTTGGCCTTTAAAAGAAACTGCAGCTTCTTGCAATTTGAAAATTGCGATTTTGATAATAATAAGTATTTCGATTAATTGTGCAGCCCTAATCTGCATCCACCAGTACCTCACTATTGTCTTCACTTTCATACTGAGCTAACAGTTCCGACAAAACAGGAGATATCAGACTTGTATTGGGGAACTGGACGACCAATGTCAGATCTGATCTGTCTGACGTACAAATATCACCAGATAAAAAACGTTGTCTTATATTAATTTCTTTGTGAGTTGTTTAAAAATAAAAGGATATTTTAAAATGGTAAATGGTTACTTAATTCATTGTTTTTTTTAAAAAAAATTTTAGCAGGTTAAATTAAGCATTCATTACTAGACAGGATCTTAATTTGAAATCTTGAATTTAGACACATTTTGAGAATAGTTAGATTTTCAAAATAAGAGCAGATATTCAGTTCACATTGCAGTGTGTTGGAAAAAAAAATACCACAACAGCAGACAGATTGACAAAGAACAATTAAACAATTATTTATCATACTTTATTAAATAAATTAAAAAAAGTACAAATTAAATGCTTGTTGTTGACTTTTCATATTTGTTGTCTCAGGTTTTGATTTTCTGTTTTCATTCTGGGGTTCAGTTTATTGTAACTATAAGTTAAAACCGGACATATCTTATGCATAGAGCAAGTTTTGGCAAAAGGTTAAAAACAATAAAATCAGTACATCAGATCTATCTCTGACACAAACTGTACAGAACATAGGGTCTTATTTTGGATTCTGCACCGATCACTTGTGACATTAGATTAAGTCACAATACCTTAATATCAGCCGAACTCTAAACACAAATAGGTTCTATATACATTTCACAGCCGGTGTATAAGACCCAGCCTTCCTGAGAGCCATTAAAAGAATATCGTTTTTATGATGTTGTGTATTTGCATAAACACACATTATGCAAACACAGCACATAAATGAAGTGCGGATATGACAGAGGGGATGTAAACTAACTGTGTTTCTCTCGGGGCTGAAACGTGATATCGACCCTATAAATCTCTGAGCAGCATCATCTCATCCGTTCAAGATGCATTTCTCCACTCATTCCTTTCCAGTTACAGACTCTCGGTGTGTGTGTGTGTGTGTGTGTGTGTGTGTGTGTGTGTGTGTGTGTGTGTGTGTGTGTCCACGCTGAAAGACAGCTCCAAACATGGGTTTCACATGAGCTACAGAACACTGATCCGTGGAATAATGAACAAGACGAGAGGTTAAAAAAAACTCAGCCCTGCCTTTAATCTCTTCTCTCTGGCACAAGCGTTCACATTTCATCGGCGTGAATCTGCAGCCAAAACCACTCGACTCTTTGACAAAAGCTCTATTTTCACGTCACTTGACTTTCCCCCCCTCCCCTCTTCTGCTCTTAAGCCAACTGAGAAGTCTCATGTCAGGAGGAGACTGTGGATGTGTGTCCTGTTGTTGCTGCTGTAATTGGATTTGGCCTGATGATGACATTTTGTGTCACCAGTGAGAGCTGACATCATCTTAAGTAGCACGTGGTATCACATTTTTTTTTTTTTACAGTGTGTGTGTGTGTGTGAGTGAGAGAACGAGAGGGAGAGAGAAATACAGAAGGAGAAGAACAAGTGCAAGTTGCTTTGAACAACTGGACATGATAGAGAGGGAAATTACATATTTCTGCTTTTCCATCTTAGTTTAATCATTCATGTTGCTTTCACTTTTGTGAGTGTTTAGGAATGTGTATTTTCAATAGAATAGTTAAATTTTGGTAAATAATCTTATTAACTTCCTTGCAGGGGGAGTGAGGTGAGATAACCGACAGGCCTGCCGATCTTCTATTTGTACATATATTTTACTACAGTCAGTAGTTGGTTAGCTTAGCTTAGCACAAAGACTGAAAATGGGGGGAAACACCTGGCCTGACTCTGTCCAGTGGTAACAAATCTGCTCACCAGCTCACTTATTGTAGCGTTATATCTGCTTGTTCTTAAAAAAGTGTGAACATGTAGCGACTCCACTGAGTCACAAATCCAAGCCAAGAAACAGTCTGGCACATAAACAGCTGTAAAACCACAATGTGTTGATTTACACTGTTTTTTTGTTTGGATCAAACAAACAGGATAAAACATGTTAATTTATGAGTTTCGGAGATCAGATTTTGTTCCCTTAGAAAAGAGCCTCAAGCTGATTCCCCCGTTTCCAGGACTAATTCTACTGCAATCAGGAGAGTATTGATCTTCTTATCTAACTCTAACTCAAAAATGTTATAAATTATTCCATGAAAAGACATCTTTTAAAACCTTTTTGAGCTCTTGATTGTATGCAAAGATGAGAGAATTTTAGTTGAAAACATTCATGAATGACTTTACATACAACAAATTTAAATAAACAAACAGAATGTGAAGAAATAGCAGTTTTAGCATTATGATGTCTGCGTGTTGCGTTACAAGATATCTATTGAAGTTAGCATGCTAACCAGCTGGCTTTGGCCTGGCCTGGTCCAAAACACTGCATGGCTAACTGAGCTAATTAGCTGACAGTTAATTCAGAGGCTCTCATGGCGCTGAGATCAGTGTTCTATAGGTCAACTTGGAATTCTTACCGTGGCTTTTTGCTTTTGATAGTAGCCAGACTGTTAGCAGTAGCCATGTTGCTAACAGTGTCTCTGTGACAACAGCGCCCGACAGTAATACCACAGGGAAACACTAGGAGTGGGGAATTTGAAAAGCTATCTGTTTCCACTTTAAGTAGAAGAAACAATAGCACAGGGTACAAGTGCTCTGTTATCGTCATCGTGCTTTAGAAAAAGGTACATACTATATATTTGCATCAAAATATGCTTAAAGTATAGAGGTAAAAGCCTCACTGTCATCAAAAACTTGTCAAAAAGATGCTTTGGGACTGTAGAACTGATCGGCACACATCCCAAATCGTCATTATTTGATGGGGCGGGAATAGGTATTAGTTATAATAAATTTTTCTTACAAATAGCACCTTTAAGGTGGTTTTTTATGTTATGCACACCAAACACACTTGAATCCATAACAATGTATAATGTTAATTAAATTGATTATATGTAAAAATCAAAGTAAATTCTAACAATAGCAGTTAAATAAAGCAAAGAGTCGTTTTGTATGTGTATAAAATAGCATAAATTACACATATTTAAGTCAATAAGGAGAACCTCAAAGTCTTAGTTAAGTGAAGCACTTTCCATCCCTGCTGTTCACACATTATGATTATTGGCAAGATAAAAATTAGGCTTCCTTCCCTAAACATTTCCAACCCTCAAGTATCAAGTCTGCAGGTATAACAGGAGCACAAAGAAGGCATTGTTTTGTCTATGACTTTACAATGTGCGTGTGTGTGTGTGTGTGTGTGTACATACATGAATATATCTTATTTGATGAGAGAAAGTGTGTGTGTGTGTGTGTGTGTGTGTCCACGCTCCTTCTCTCTGACAGCAGTTGGCTACTGAGCAGAAGGTGACAGTGTTTGTCTGCACTAACTGCCACTGATAAGTATCTGCTGAGGACCTTAAAGTCTCATTCCCAAAGTGTGAGATTTGGCATGTCAGCAGAGTTAACCGGGCTCGTTGACTCATCCGCCTCCACCCCTCCACCTCCTCCTCCTCCTCCCCCCACCCTCCCTCCACCATCCTTCTTATCAACAGTTGCACTTCACACAGTAGCATTTTGTTTGGGGTACACAGGTGTCGTTTTGCCATTTAAAGACTTGACTGACTCTCCTTCATGCTGTGATGTGGGGAAAAGACAACACACACACACACACACACACACACACACGCACAGAATCGGTGTGGGAGTTTTCTCTTTGTGTCTCTAGTTTCAAGGCTCAGATTGTTGCTTACACTGACTAATGTGATCGTGTTAAATGTCACAAAGCTTCATTTTTAAAGGACAACACCAGAGATTCTGCAAGTTTAACCCAATTTTCAACAATTTCATGATTCAACACCCAAAGCGTTATTGTCATCTGTAAAGAGAACACAAAATCATAACAAAATTTGTAAAAAATGACAACAGAAACAGGAAAGTAATTAATGAGACGTTAAGGAAACTTAAAGTTTTGAAAAAAACAAATATATATATATTTGGAGGTCCATGCTTTTGTGCTCTAGATTTTGTGTGCACTATATGACCAAAAGTATGTGGACACCTTTGTCCATTTACTTTCATGTACTTTTAGTCTGAGGTTAGGTTTTTTTCCTGGTGCCCTACTTCCAAAGGAAATCCGAATAAATGTTCTCACGGAAGTTCTTCATGACTTTTAACAGAAAATGTATCAAAATGAGCTCAAAGGTCCACCTGTAATGTTTGCTCTTGGAGCTTTCAGTCACATCTAACTGCCATTGTTGACCTTGTAAGTGGTAAGTACCTTTGGTGGTTGTCTGATTTTTGATCCAGCACTAATATGAGGTTATGTTTTGTTGCATTTGTCTAATAGTTTGATTTCTCACCAAATACCTACAAAAACTAGAGTGGCACTCAGTAAAGAGCATAACCTCCACCAAGGCCCAGCAGTCCCGATTAATTCAACGTAATCCAACATCAAACTCTATAGCTGTGCATCACTCTAAATGTTAACCCTAACCCCTTAACTGCATAACCATAATTTAAGATCACCGGGTCAAGGATCATTGAGATCAATGCATTACTCCCTGAAAAATGTATGAAAATGTCCAAAAAAGCCAGACCTCGCCAACTAGATGGGTGGAAACACAACCTCTTTGACGGAGGCGACTGGTGACCTTCAAGTCAAATGCTGAAATGCTAAACTAACACATGAGGGTGATAAACAAATAAACCTGTCCAATATCAGGATGTTAGCATGATCATTGTGGGCATGTTAGCGGGCATACAGTAGCATTTTAGCTCAAACCAGTGCTGCATGGCTGAGTACAGCCTCGCACAGCTGTTAGCATAGCCTCAGCATAGACTCGCATGTATCAGTTTTTTGGAACAGCCCAACAAAATGAAAAAAAATAAATAAATAAAGGGATGCGATCAGTGAGCGGATGAAATATGTAGCGCGGGCTTCCCCCGCTGCGATACAACAGCTCCATTCTTCTGCTGCCCTCCTGCCCATATAGCATTTGGCTGCCCTGCCAGTGACTGTGTGGTTGGTTTATTGCTTTATCACTGCCTGAGTCGTCTCAACCCGTAAGACACACACACACACACACACACACACACACACACACACACACGCACACACACACGCCTATGAACCCTTCTCCAGGTGTTGAAGCAAGCCATCCATTCCACTGTTGCTGTTGTCACGCCAGCAACTCCCAGCCCATCTGATACGCTACAATCCTTTGCACATTAAGAATCTATTAAGCACCACAAACTCAAACACACATTCACAGAGAAATCACACGGTGGCTTATTTTGACTCCAGAAATAAATGGCACATACTGTATTTTGCATTGGCGGTCAGCGGGCGTGAAGGAAAGGGTAGGATCCCTATTCATTTTCACCCGTGTTGTTTCCCTCCGACTCTACCAGCAGCAGGGAGAGCAGCGCTGGCCGGTTCCTGCATTCCTTCCCAGCACCTTGTAATCCAATAAGAAATGTGTAGCGCCGCAGCTTTTTGACAAGGAGCTCCCACTTAATTACCATGTTGTTAGGGCTGACAGGCCTGGGGGCCGATAGGGGCAAAAGGCTGGTGGTTCACGGCTGAAGGGGGTCTTGGGAATATCCTGAAAACACGCATGTACGCACACTTGAGACATGTGAACGGGGATGATACATTTCAACAAAGACTGGTCTTTTGCTTTTGTCAGTTTGGCTGTGGTGGCAGAAAATGATCTCATGGGTTGTGTGAAATTTGCCATATGCAGAAAAAGAAAAAAAAAAGAAAAAAGCCATGCCCTCTTTGACGCCCCTATGGTAGATAAAACATGATAAAGTGCCCTCTCAGGTGGTCCAGTATCTAAGAATGTGACAAAGGGTTCCCCGTGAGTTTAATCTGAAACCCCTTTGTTTCTCTCAGTGCGCCTACATGATGTTCGGAGGTGATCGTGCAGGAGGAAAAGAAAAAGTGTGATCATGCCGGACAATCAAGAGCAAACTTACTGAAGTTAGGTTGAGCTGTTTGTAGCTTTTTGCATCACTGCACTCGATTTGCTTACATCATTAATGTCACAGTGCATCATGAGCGGAGCAAATGACTGTTTGTCTTATCAGAAGTTGTTATGATTGAAATCTGGAGGTTTGGTTCTGTTGAGTCATTGTTACTGTCAGACTCTGTGTGTGATTGCTGGCGTCCTTATCAGTACGTTTTATTAGGCTGCTTGTGCTGAAGAGTGCCTGCTAGGTGACAATATGCCCTCATAAAACCACTGCAGGGGTCGTAGTTAGGCTTGTAATAACCTTTTATGTGACCGCGTTCAGTTTTTTTCTGTTGGCTGCTCCAGATGTCAGATAGCACACAGGCACCATATTACACTGTATAATGTCATAAGAGGGCAGACAAAACCACCAACTCTGCCAACAATACAGAAATTCCTGCAAAGATAATATGAGGCCTTTTATTTCTCAGTGTCCAGTTTAAAATATTGAGAATTCATGTTTTTGCAGATATCTGTTATGATTTTTCAAAAAAGGACCCAAATCACGCTCTAGTCAGGCAAATGGCAGAACAAAAGGTGAGCTTTAATGATAGGCTGATATAAAAAAAACAAAAAAACAGACAGGTGGCAAGCAGAAGGAAAAAACAATAACCATAGCAATACATTTTAAAACTAAACCAAGTGCAAACCGAATAAAGCGCAGGAAACACAGGCGGGAACGCTGGTGGAGCACGGGGAACAAACACAGAGCAAACACCGAAAAGCTGACAGAAGGCTAATCAGAGGCAGATAAAACTAATCAGGACAATCACAAGGGAGGGAAAACAAGACAAGGGCAGGAAGCAACACTGGGAGGAACCTCACAAAGTACAACAGGAAGCATCGTTACAATATCTGAACATCTTTTAGTTGATTGAGAAATACACAAAGGCTTGGATTTTCTCCCAAATTTACGAGCCGATGCCAATTAGTTGTGGCTGACTTTCATTTATAAGACTCGTGTTGCAGGAACGTTGCATCTTTCGAGCAGCAGTGAGGAATGGTTTACTGTGATTTCACACAGCCTCGCTCTCCAGAAACTTGATGGCGTCTTCTAAAACATCAGATGTCATTGATTTCACCTGGGAACCTAAAAGGCGATTTCGAATGAGAAGAACGTGGTCACATATGTTTCGAGGTTATTTACACACACTTTCTACAGGCCAACATTAACACAGTCTATCCATTGTACAGCTCCCTGTTGACTACTGAGGGTCAAGAATAATTATCTCTACCACCGGCACCTGTGCTCCTGCTTTTGTTGTCTCAGTAGCCTCCAGCGTTACCCCGTACTCCTGCTCACAGCAGGGAAAGAAAGACGCTTTTGCAACACAAGCTGACATTTGGAGCACTAAACATGACAACTGAACAGTCCGTCTGTGGCTCAAAGTAAACAGTAACCCCTTCTTCTCAGGTCCATAAACTGATCGGCCCTCTACAGCCTGCCCTGAGGGAGAGAGAACGACAAGAGAGGTTTTTGTTTTTGGGAGGAGAGGTTATATCACCTCTGTGTACTCTCTGTGAAGGCTAAGTGAGCCCGTGTGGATTTGCAAGTTGAAGCTGCCAGACGGCGTGTCTCGTCTTCTCTGCAATAATTTTGAAACATTCACGCAAGTATCAAGGAGAAAGGCAAATTCAGCCACTTCAAGTCCAGATGATAGCAACATTTGCAAGTGTATGCAAATAGTTGTAAATCTTTGAGCAGCCGGTGTTTGGAAAGGTGAACCTTGAGAGAGCAAGAAGACAAAAACAAATTGTCCTTCACTTCATCCGGTGTCCATTTGCGCCAACAGTTCGTCGAATGTGATGACACGATCTCGTCTTTCTGTTCCTGAGAGATTTTGTAAGATTTGCTTGGTTTTGTCAGTTTTTCGAATATGACTTCATTTTTGAGACAAAGGTCAACATCTCCTCCGCCTGCCGAGCTTTTGCAGTAAATTTGCCAGTCTAAACAATCATGTAAATGCTATGGAAAAACACTTTGTGTCGCATAGTCGCCCAAAGAAAATATCACGATCCTCTGCGATGTACTGTCACACTGGACAGGGCACACTCATCACAAGTGTTATTTCTGCCGGGGCTGTTGTCTTTGCTGCCTGCTGCACTCCCCTCGGCTTTCATTCACAGCAGTCCTGTAGCTACAGAATGAATGGAAAAAAAAAAAAAAGATCGGTTGCGGTCGCCGCTTCACGAGCACCACTGCATGTAGAGGTCGGTGCAGATGGTGCAGCTGTAACACAGTGATAAATGACCACTGCACCTGGCTTACGCTAACTAGAGTAAACACTATGATTGCCAAGGTTAACACTTAAAAGCTCTGATTTGCATAGACCTATAAAAGTGTATTCAAATGTACACTCCCTTATGGAGAGCCTCCCCTCAGGCAAACAGAGCATCTATGTTTAGAGTGGAGCCTGTACTTGCTGTCTATCACCAAAAAAGACACCCTGATAACACACAAAAAGACCCTCTAATGACATTTTGACTGCACTGATAGGATGAATAGATGCAGGAACTGTATATAAACTGCACCAGAGGACAATGGTATTGAGATCAATTTGAGGTATTTAGTTCCTTTGTCCCTTTCAATGAGACGGACAGGAAGGAAAGTGTTAATAACTCTAATAACAACACCGGTGAACGATCAGGTGGTCTCCTCTGTCTTACGGCCACTGATGTGCCCTGAATTGATTTGTTTGTAATAACAGCAGATAGAGCTGATGAATGCTGCAGCTCCACTGACATATTCAGGTTTAGATGGTTTCAACAAACCCATTTTTTGTCTTTAATGTTGAATACTTATGTTATAAAAGTACAGTGCTATCCATTATGTGAGCCAAATCTGTAGTCAGAACCATGTAAGGGATAAGTTGATTACTTGTAGGTTTACTGGCAACTATATTCTGTTGTGGGTATATATGCACATATACATTATAAAAAGGGCTTAGATGAATCAAATAAAATTATAGAACACTGAGGTATTAGAGACTTCAGTCCTCACACCTGATGTAACGCTGTGTCACAATGCTACAGGTGACCTGGGAATATTAAACACGTACTGCCTAAGTGACAAATGTAGTTATTATGGCAACTGAACAACTTGATTTTTCGAGTCCTGAATACAGTGTGAAAAGCGCCTGTCTGTTGGATCGCAGAGCTTTCACAATCACTCTGTTTCGTGTTTAAGCATTCCAGTCTGCACCTTGTGCACAGCGACGTCTCGTCATGTCACGCAGGCGGCTGACTTTGCAGTTTTAGTTTCCACAGTGAAAGATGGATTTAATAATCTGTCCTCAAAACCAGCAGTCAAACTCCAGACTGGAACTTCCTGTGTCTGCGTGGACAGAGTGGGACACTTTTACTGGTCCATCAAAGTCGGCTCATCTGGAGGGAGCTGATGGTGTTCATGTGTGAAGGAATCACTACGTGATGTACATACAGTGGCGGCAATGTTTACAGCCAATGCAGGATTAAGTGTTCTGTTTGGGTGTTGTGGCGAAAAAAATAAGGGTGTGGAGCACCACGTTAGACGTCAGGGACAAAGGTTCATGTGGAAAAAAAAGGCTTTGTTTTTCTTTATCAATTGTAATCAAAGTTTTTTTTTTATAGCTTCTTTCAGCTCCTTGTTTTGGTTTTCCAGTCTTAAGCCTGTGTTTGGTTCACTCTCAGCTCTCATGGTGTTGTCTTTCACTGCAGCAGGCAGCTTTTTTCCAGTAAAACAGGCTCTTAGGCTCACTGTACACCCCAAGCAACAGACAGTCAGAGGTAGCAACCAGCTGCCGAACACAGTGGGCAGCCAATCATTATCAGATATACAGTCGGTTGACTGCAAAAGCAGGTTATCACGAGACGACCCGTATTTACTTTTCTTTTTAGGCGACAACCTCTACTCTGCTGTCTGTGCCCAGCGTGAAACAAAAAAACAATTGTGTGTTCTTTAACTTATTTATGTTTAAGTTACATCATTAACATAATGTAAACTAAGTTAACATTTCTGCAAACCACCAAGATTGACATGCGTACAAAACGTGGCATATCCCGGTGACTGGGCTGGAGTTTTGGTGACCTGACCCTCCAGGTTCCAGCAGAACAAGGCCAACTTGGTCTTAGCAACCTGCTACAGGTCCACACAGCCACAAGAACTAAAACCACCCGCGTGGTAGTGTTTCCCTCTATTTACCTGCCTTTCCTGATATTTAATATCAATGTTCACTCAGCTTCTCTGCTCTCCTTGTTTTATGTGTAGTTGTTACCTAAATAACGTTTAACGTCAGTGGAAACCCGCTGACCCCTGAGGTTGCAGGGCGAGGCTTTAACCTTGGAGTTGGTCTGACAAAACCTGTTGCCACTGTGACACTTTGGCCCTGTTTAGTCAACACAGCCTGTGCTATTCTCTCTGTTTTTCCATCAACACATTTTGTTTCCTGTACAATACAGTGTGAAGAAACTGGTTTCCATTTCTTCTCTGCCCGGCTGTTTTGAAGAGGCTGCTTAAGTTGTCGGTCAGGGAATTTATGTCAAACAAGTGTGCAGACGAGGGCGTCTTTTGCCGCGACATCCAGACTTTAATGCTTGTGACGCTGGAACGCTCCGATCCGATCAATCTATGTGTCGTTGTGCCGCTGTGCTTTTGCTTATCTGACACCTGCTTGTTCCAAAACTTTGTGTAAAGACTGAGAAATAGTTAAGGATGTTGTTTCTTCTTGTGATCTCAGATCTCATACATAAACATGACCTTCTTAAGAATAACACTGAAAGTGCCCTTGTCCAAACCATCTCTACCGGCTCGGTTCTAGATGGCTTTGGGAAACTATAAACCATTTTGTGAATGAAACCATCTGGTGTGACAAGTTAATATGTGCTGTTATGAAATGAAAAAACAAAGGTAGCCTAAATTGAAGCGTGATCAACCAGGCCGAAGATGAAAATGACTTATTATTTCGTTTACATCAGGAGTTCTCGTCAGTGACACCTGTCCTCGATTTGGTCCCAGTAGAAGAAACTGAGCAAGACAAACTCTGTGTCAGAAACGAAATCCAAAGCCTGCGGATGAAAAATAAAACCACTGCATTTGACGCCACCTTTAAAAATTTACAGGACTTTTCTTTCTTTTTACTGAGCTACATGAAAGTGTTTTATGGGGAACCTGCGTGACACAGGGGGATACCACCTCTGAAGTAGAGTTCGGACACTTGACTCATCCAATACATCACCTGTAAGTCTATCTTTAGGAAAGACAGCCAATCTGCCTTTGATCAGGGCGAACGTTGAGTTGTCAGTGCCTTCAGTTTCAGGGGGGCGAGGGGTGGGTCATGCTTCCATACTGTTGTACTGTACAACACAAATCACTTATGTCACACTTCAGTCAAAGCACGGCCATACAGTAGACAATGACAAGACTTCAACCTAGCACTTTGCACCATGAGAAAACCTCATGACTAAGTGTTTAGGGGCCAAAAATTCGGTCATTATTTACTCACCCTCATGCCTATGAAAAGTCTTGGTTGTCCTCCAAACTGTTCTGGAACTTCACAGCATTGCAGCTTTCGAAGTCGAAGGGGATTTCATCCGAGAATCAACAGAATAAAAAAAAAACCTCATCTGGCATAATCCAAGTCTCCAAGAAGCCTCGAGATCATACATTGATTTGAAACCCCATCATTTAAATACTAAAATGGATGCTCGACTGTGAGTTCAAGGTGTAAATAACATCTTTTTAAGCTTTCGGAGACTTGGGGGGCACCAGATCGCACAAAATGCCAATTTCAAGATAATATTGCTTTAAATAATTTATATACTTCTGTGTAGTTTGAAGTGCAACAGGACGTCTTATTTTCCAAGATGATTAATCATACAAGATGATTAATCATACTCTGTAAAGTAACGAGTAGTGAGATAAATGTAGTGCAGTAAAAGGTTCTTAGTTATCTGAGATTTGTATTATAAGTCTGAGTTACTGAGCTGGCTGCATCATTGAAAGTGTTGTTAAAGAATAAAAGAGAGAGGGAGAAAAGGAAAGCCTCCGCGCTCTCCGCTGCCTGCTCCTGAAACAGACACACCATCTCAGCCCTGTTCTGAATACTCGACACAGTGCTGAATATTAACACTGAAACAGGATCTTCAGTTTCCTGTCCAGCACGACGTTTAACAGGGGGGGTTTGATGCGGCCTCCGATGCGATTCATACTGCAGAACTCATTATTAAGAACCAATGAGGCCTAAAATATTCTCACCTATCGGAAAAAAAAAGGTTTTGACCAGAGTCGTTTTCCAGCAGCACAAGAGACCTGAACCTTTTCCCTTTTCAGTGAAAACATATATCACCCCTGTGAAAATGAACGACGGATGTACGGAGATGAAAGAAACAGCCCTACAAGGAAACAAGCATTATTTGGCCCCAAACCGCTCGGGTCGAACACGAACAGAGGTCAGGGTAAACATCAGGTTTATGTTCAGTCTGTAAAATACCATATACTGTACATTTGTGCATCTGCTCCACCTGTAGGAAATTTATCAAGAGGGTCTTTGGAAGACGGCAGGAGGTCTTTTAACATGTGCAACTCAGCTGCTCACCTTATAGCCCCGGCTCTGCCTTTCAGAGGAAAACCTGCACACGTTACAAAAATGGAAGGCAAGATTTACACCCCTGCTCTGGAAAAAAAAAAAAAAAAAATCCTTCCAGCCACATCTCCTACGGGGTGATTATTGCTCTGATTCAAGGGAGCGTATTATATTCAATGATGTAACAGTATATATCTGTGATACTAATGACTCCTGTGGTTTGCATATGGAACAACTTCCCATAGTCCTAAAGTTCTCAGGTAGCGTCTTACAGGAACCTGCTGCTGTGGTGGAATAAAGCTCGGCTTTGGTTGTCCTCCATCATAAGTAATGTGTGTTAAGAATGACCCAAGTGGTCGAGCAAACCACGGCAGGAAAAATATCCTCTTCCTCTGGGCCTGAGAGGGAAGCGTCGACAGCTGACGACTCTGCAGTGCTCATGTGAACAGACGGATTCAATGCTTTGACTTCTTCTTGAGTGGACGAGAAGTCCTCGAGGTAAAATATGTGCGGTAGAAAAATGCTTTTAGAATATCCAGGTGACCGCCTGTTTATACGCTTAATAAGTCATCGTCATTTAGATTGTTTTAGAAAGGTCCTGCATAAAAATGAAGGCATGAGCCTCGGTGTGAAACAACAAAAATGAAAATGGTATGCAAAAGGGAAGTCGTCAGTTTCAAAGGCAGCAAGTACTCCATCAAGTAGTCTAGTGTTTTCTGCCGTTTAATCTGATAAACACAATTTCAAGAATAAAGTGCAACACACCTTGAATCAAATGTCGCCTTTAGCACACAGACAAACAGTCAAGATAGAGCAGCTACATTTGCCAAGTCAAATATCGCCTTTGCTGGGAATAGACACCCTGTTTGCTTTTAACTTATCATTCTGAGGTAAATACTGATGCACAGTGTGATGGCTGTAGTTAAATAACAACACCTGCCTGTCGATTGGGTCCCAATAAACTTTGCTTTCACTGGATTGGCTGGATTGGAGGATGAATTACAGCACAAAGGAAGAGGCATGGGTTTATCCGGTCACTCTCTCCAGGTAACGGTGGAGCAGCTGGAATAATGTATTCATATTTTCAAATTAAATAGTAACTCAAAGTACCACAGCATTTGGGCGAATACAACTGTCAGTAAAATCAGGACGTCCCCCTTCACTCTAATGACAGCTGGTCATCCAGCATGACAACAAGAAAAGCCTGTCCCATAGACTTTGAGATGGACAATGCGCAAAACAGCCGGGCTCCTTTAAACATTAAAATCCTTCAAAATCTGCAAACCCCGATTTAAAGTACAGTAATTGAGCTTGCTTGTTGTTTAAAGCCTCCTGTCAACACTTTTACTAGGTTTGCTTTAATACTGGTGGTCTCGCTCATGGTGGGGGAAATGTTTTTTAGCTGAGTTTAGCTTTAGGGATTTCTTTTGACCACGGGATTCATGACAGAGTCGGCTCATGTTGCAGCGTGTGTCTGCTGAATAAGACGTCTGTATTGGAACAGGCTTCCAGTCAGAAGCAGAACTGAAGATTTTTACTGCTTAAATTACTCTACTATTAAGTTCCTTAAATTAGCGTTGAGTTCTTAACTCTGCTCATGTGCACCTGTTCCATTTATTCAGACTTTCCATGTTTCCATGCTATATGAGACTGGAAATGTTTGATATAACTTTGTAATGTGGCTCCATTGGACCAGTTTGAGAGGCTGAGCAGGCTTTGATTTCCACTTTCAGATTTGCTCCTCTATAACCTCTATAATTACCTTAATGCCTCCTTTTCCCTGCTGAACCACAGGTGAGCTGAGCTCAGCTCTACAGCCATGTCCTGCTTCTACTGCACACCCACAACAGCTGCAGGTTTCATATATGAACACTTGATATGAAAAAGGAAATAATCTGATCTGACCATCATCAGCAAAATCCCCATCAGTGCAATAAAGACCTGCAATGTGGAACCACAAAGATTTACCTGGATTAGGAATGAGCTGTAATGGTATTCATTTTCGTCTACGGTAGCACATGCTCTGTCGTGTCAATGATTTCAAATGGCCGTTTTTAAATTGTGAAAAAGTCATAGAACCAGGTCTGCGGGGGTAAAAGGAGCCAGTATAAAGGTCTACCATGTGAGGAGAGCCCACAAAGATCCTAGAATGAATAACTGTGGGTGCAGGGAGGGAACCATAGAGACTGAGTATGTAAATATTGTGCCATAACAATACAATATCTTGGAAACTTCCTATAAATGGTTGTAGTTTGTTTCTGTCAGAGTAGCAACTACCAACAACACAGGACAAATCTTGAGTTTGGCTGGCCATGATGGAGACGTGACGGCAGATACAGAGGGTAGCAGTCTGCCAGCCTGGCTGCATCACCAGTCAGCCTTCATTTCTCTGGGAGATTTTAATGCCTGGTGGCATAATTGTGCAGCGAAAGTGAGGTTTAAAGAGAAATCACTTGGTTAGTTTAGTCCAGTGGTTCCAAACCTCAAGGCTGGACCACTCCGAAGGGTCACAGGATAAATGTGGGGGGTCTTGAGATAAGTAATAGGAAAAAAAAAAGTTTTTATTAGAGGGTTAGATGTAAGAGGGTAAACGTCTCCTTGCTGAAACTGCTGACAACAGTCAAAACGTGACAAGGAGCCACAACTAGACACTGCTTTTACACATAATAGTGTGTTGTATATTAAGCTTATTCTGTGTTTTTGATATTAAATATTAATAGTAATGTAATAAATGTAGTCTTAAATATTAGTAAGTAAAAAATAGTAGAAGTGAAAGGAGTAGAAATTATTTAAGATCAAGGATCCCACAAGATTCATACTTACGTACAGTACTTGAGTACATGTACTGAGTTACTTTTCGCCACTGAGATTTGGGGACTTCTTCCACTACCACAACCATAAAGTGATTGTCTTGATACAGCGTTTAGGGCTGGACAGACTCGGAGCCACCTGAGCCGAGGCCCGGCCTGTCCACAGGATTGATGGGAAAGCCAGACAGCATGTGCGGTGTTTTACTGTGGGCTGCTCTTCTGTTTTCTCACTGGAAAAAAAACCTCACATCCATGAAACACACGTTTGAGCTGCCCCGGCCGAACAGGAAAGGGGGCTATATAGGCTATAGCATGACATGTGTAAGTAGATCTCGCTGCATTTGAAGTTTTAAAAGCTTCTGCCTGAAAGATTTAGTATTAAGAGGGGGGACTGCATACGACACCCTTGCAGGACCCCTTATAAATTGGAATCAATTTTTCAAAGGAAATCATAAAAGCCCTTTCCTTTTCCCCTCTTGCCGTGCCATGCTGATGGCTCCATTTAAAGTGGGCCTATCCACATTCTTTCACCATTACTGCTAAGTATCCGCCTTGAGCATTACCTTCACTGACAGCGGCTTTGAGCTGAGGTTGCGGCATTTTAATGGCCCAATTTGAGCCATTTTTACATTACATCAGGATATGTTGTGGTATTGTTTGGAAAAAGCCAAAGAATAATACTGGGCCGCGGAGAATGACAAAGCCAGTCACTTCCTACAAATTGACCCGGATGATGAGAAAAGCAAAGCGCGTGTAACGGCTTGGACCGCTGCTAAAAGGCCCCATATGTTTAAAGAGGATGGTTAAGCGTTTCTAGTCTCGTCACGCTTCGCTTGGAGAGCTTGTAACAAAAAAGAGGGCGACTCTCCGGAGGTTTTGGTGACGCAAGTGGATGGAAGGCTCCCGTTCACTCCTTATCCTGGTCATCACAGCTTTCATCAAGATCCACAAACTCAGTCCAATAACGGCCCAGTAACGTTTATCGCTTCAGTTTATTGTTTCGCTATTCCTTGTTGAGAAAATGTCAGAGGCTGTGTAAAATCACAGATGAAAGGGAGGTTGTGGGAGTGCAGGCGACCCCTTAATGTGCTTCAGTTTCAGCGGGCCTCGGACTGTTCGCTCAGTTCCCTTGTGTAACGTACACAACGCTCATCCACATAGGGTACTCTCTGGTTGTGACGCTCTGCAGCCAGAGGTGTCACTGGCTGGACCCCCTGAAAAGGGGTAGTGGTACTAAATGCTCCCAACAGGACTGGATCACATGAAGGAGACACAACGAGAAGCAGTAAGCAGCACCAAAAGTACAAGTAAAAGTAACTTATACATGTATTTACATGTATGCATATCCTTTTGCATCGGTCGACTGAGTATTGTGCTCTGATGCAGCATGTCCAAAAAGTAACTAGTAACTAAATTATTCAACTGGAGGCGTGTGGAGGTGTAAGAAGTACAACATTTGCCTCAAAAATGTAGTGGAGAGGAAGTATAAAGTAAGAGAAAATTATAAAATAAGTCAAGTATGTAAGTCTGGATTGTCTTTACGGTTGGACAGTAGGCATCCTTGCGTTCATACCAAACTGAAAGTCTTAACGCTCATGTCACACAACAATGTGAGCTCGTGCAGCCTAATTAGAGGCTGCGCCTTAAGTACTGGGAAAAAAAAAGATTCCTCCATGTCCTCATCTCCCTCCTTCACGTGCTCCCACAGGGACGTAACAGTAAATGAGGCAGACGATGAGCTTCACCTCCCGTAAAGTGTGTTAGTGAGATGACTTGATAGTGCAGCGGCAGGGTGGTCTCTGGAGGGCCGAGTCCTTGTAAAGACGAGGACCTCCCCATCTGTGCTCCGCCCTCTCCGGGTCCGGTGGGGCCCGGCTCTTTCAGCTTGGCGACCCGCCCAGCTGGAGCTCCCACTCCCAAAACCCACTGTGTTAACATTAACCTCCAGGGAATGACAGGATTGTGAATATTCACTGTCACAGATTCCCTCAGGTGCTCACTGATTTCACATATATATCAATACATGTCAAAACAGCACTGGGTGGTAAAGCAAGATTTAACAATAGAGTATGATGAGAATTCAAGAAAGAAAAAGTCAAAGGTCAAATATCACAAGATTTTAAACCTCCACTTAATGATTTTTTTGGCAGTGGAAACATATCATCACCATTTAAGCAGACATTGTGAACAAATTGTTGCTTATGTACACTTCCAGCAGCTATGGAGCAGCATAACTATTTGTTCAAAGTTTATTATTTGCTTTCTTTTAGCATTGTTTTGGTCTCTACAACCCTCTGAGGGCAATATCTGAATCTTAAGCTGCTAAATGCTCGACTACGTTCATCAGCCAGTCTCTAATAAGGCCTGCGTCTGTCGGTTTTGATCAGGCAGAGCAGGAAGAGTACAGTGGATTTTTGGCATCTTTTTATCAGAGAATTTTGGATATTCAGGAAGTAAAGACACTGTTTACATGATGTAAAATAATATATAAGTCAACTTTGCACAGGACTTACTATACATGATCGAAAAGGCAGCCAAAATCTACCCGTTGTATATGCTGTGCATTATTTTTAGTGGATTTACTGTATGTCTTGAGTCTTGCACAGATGAACAGTTCAGAGATTTCATGGAGTGTTGTGGTGCTCTGTTCTTACATCTACGTAGAGAAACAGGAATGATGATGAGAGACAGGTGAAGAATGAAGGCCTGTAATTAGATTCATATGTGTGACCTTAGTGGTAAAACAAGACATGAGAAGTTAAAATAATTGTTTCCCCAGCACAGCCTGAACTTAATATTAGTAACTAAAGCAGAATTTCATATGGGTTAGTGATGCATGCAAGCTGAATGATTATATATATATATATATATATATATATATATATATATATATATATATATATATATACTTGTTTCCCAAAAGCTGTGATATGAAAACTGCCACATATTCACTCTTGTATCTCTCAGGGTCACATATTTCCACTGTGGCACCCGATTCCCAGGTTAATAGTAACCAGATTCTGCTCATCCATCCGTCTTCATCTTTCTCTAGATTTACACCTTCTCCTCTTCAAGTGTATTATACTATACATGAAATATAGGGCCTGTATGTTTAAATGTTCTCTATGTGATGGTGCTTAATGTTTTTAGGATCAAGGTTATGAGAACCAAAACAGCACTAACTGTAGTGCTGTACTTAATCAATTAATGGAGACAATCGGGAGATGAATCCACAATAAAAATAATCATTACTTGCAGTCCTCGACCTCAACCAGCTACTGTATATGAATAATTTAATAATATTTA
Source organism: Diplodus sargus (assembly GCA_903131615.1). Classification (NCBI taxonomy): domain Eukaryota; kingdom Metazoa; phylum Chordata; class Actinopteri; order Spariformes; family Sparidae; genus Diplodus; species Diplodus sargus. The sequence continues at coordinate 8,173,841 of CAEMYA010000092.1, forward strand.
ATCAGAACTCTTGTCAGCAGTGAAGTATTTGTGTCTGTTTGTGTGTATGTCCATAAACGCCTCACCATCACTCCCCTCTGCTAGTTTAGTGAACCTGCCTGGATCCATCGTCCCACGGGAAATCTTTCCACATGTGAAACCTGAGGTCATCCTCCGAGGGGCTGACGTCTTTAAACCTCCTGAAACATTTTGCCATCTAAATTTACTCGTTTCTTAAATCTGCGCAGGCCGAGCGAGGTAATCCACCAAGAGACGACATGAGAGGGTCTGAAATGGAGAGGACTCGTCTCAAAAACCTCACCGGCTGACGCTGACGACGCAGATATGAACGACCTAAACTGCAGGGATTATCAAACCTCTGGGCCGTGTGTTACTCTATACTGTAGTAGCAGAGATGTGTGGACCAACCAGGGAAGAATCAGCGGTTCACTTTGTGATTTTAAACAGCAAGTTGTTGAAACTCAAGAGTTTCAGCGTCTAATCCAGCATGCACTGTGCTGAAGGAAGCACATCAACTCGTCCTTGTTGCAGGTTAGATTAGGTAACAGTCACCACAAAATAAAACTATACCCTCCCAAAAAAGCGACTGAAACTAAACTAAGGAAATCAGAAAAACATTGAGTGAAACTGTAACATTTGTCCCTATGCAACCCTTGGCAGTTTTCTTTTACCCACCATCCTCTGCTTCAAAGTGGTGTTCTGTATCGCTCACCCTCTGAGCCTGTGTGTGTGTGTGTGTGTGTGTGTGTGTGTGTGTGTGTGCTACCCTGGTGTGCAGCTGGTTGTCTCAGCGGCCCTCAGCTCTGTAGGAGATGGGAAGACGTCCTCCCCTCTCAGCCAGACACCTTCCTGCTCATCTGTGACTCCTGTGAATTCCCTCAAGCTGCGTCCACGAGCTGCTGAGTAAACAGTGAATCACTCGCAGGGCCCCCGGGCAGCCTGGTGGGAAACTGACCACAGATCACCGCAGAGGGCTGGTGCTTTGACTCGTTTCGCAGCGTTTAAGAAGACACAGAAAAAGAAGGCATTGGCGATTTGCACATTGTTCATCTATAACTCCTCCTGGAGCTTTGATTCTGATTTCCTGTTAGTATAATGCTTGTTTGACATAAAATACATTTAGATAGATACATGTATTGTACTGTTGTTATTTTGCATGTTCCCATTAAAATTACAAAAGTAAATCAACAAGTAAATTACGATGTACTATTATAGATTCAAATGAAACTTTTTAATGCCAAAAAAAGTTCACAAGTTAACAGCAGAGCTTCACCTGTACCTGCTTCAACATTAAATTGGTGAACACAATAATGCATCAATAATCCATTTATATACATCATTCTGAAAGGAACAATTCTGCAAGAAAAAAGAAAAAAAAAAAGGCATTTTGTAACCTCAAAACACCTCGGATTGAGAGTAATGGGCAAAACTGCATTATATTTAATTACTGATTGTTTACACTTTCTTTGTGCAGTTAATATTGTCATAATCAGAAACAAGTGCATATGTTGAAAAACAGCCTAATCAAAAAGCAAAATGCATAAAACTACATAAAATTGCATAATTTCCAAGTGTAGGGCTTCAAATATGTACTATGTGTTGCTAGATTTATAATCTCACTGGCTACATGAAGCATCAGGTATTTGGAGACTGTTGTGTAAGTGGCTCAGGAGAGAGAGTAAAGAAGAAAGAGTGGCTCACTTGTCTACATGATCATACATTGGCAGTTGCAGGCTAAAGGATGGGCATTGAAGCTCATATCTACCCAGATGAGCTGTCAATCAAACAAAAGGAGTCGTTTTACAGATGAAAGCTTGAAAAAACATCCATAACTGCAGTTTTTAATCTTTTAATCAAGGAATGCTGTGTTTTGGACAATATATGTTACTGGAATTGATCTACTTGGGAGAAGGAGAAGACAGTCTTTTGTTGATTGAACCTTGTACCATGTGGTTTTATCTTGAAATGGTTTGCATGAACTGAATCATGTGATTCTGATCTAACAGACAATCTCTTAACAAAGATCATAAAATATCAGCATGCTACATCTCCAAGAGCAACTCCTACAACAAGTCAGCATAAAGAGAGCAATGTTCCTCTTTACAAGACTCAGTTGTGTCTTCACAGAAACGACCTGAGTACTGACCTGAAGTTAGTTTATTGGATTTGTCCTTCAAGATAAACTCGGACTTAACAATCTCAAGGAAAGAATCAGGACGGCGGTTGAACAGGTCAGGATGACGGCCGCATATTTTTGGTTCACGATCAGCAGAGCCATGATTGACAGTGGTCAGGTATGTAAAATCCAGAGGGAGGTGTGTATGTCAACTCAAGACTTCATTGGTGTCTCTGGGTTCAGAAAGCTGGCTGCTGCTACGAAGGCTGCAGGACAAAACAGACTTGAATTTGCCGAACACAGATGCAGCAGTCAGAGTAAAAACTGAAAAACCATCTTTAGAATAATAAAAAACAAAACAGCGATTGTTCAATTCATCGAGATGGATCTGGCCAGGAGATGAACAATGGGAAAAAACAGACTTGAGGACCAAACAAGATACATTTTCATCTGACACATGTGTCCCTTCAACCCTACATAAAAGAAAGGTGTAAGTCAATGTGCATGACCTTGCATAAACACTTGCCATAAAAGTTAACACAGAGGATTTGAAGGGCTTCAGCTCCTTGATGTGGGCTCGCTGATGACCTGCCCAGATCTGGACCTTTTGGCAGAGGCCAGCTGCTCCTACGACTACTTCAAATCATCAGCCTCGGCAAGTATGACGCAGCTATTTCCGTGCAAGCAGGTTACAATAGGAACAGGAATGCTCGCAAAGCCATAAAAAAAGAAAAAAAAAGAAAACGGGATCTGGAATCTAGATTGGAACACATAAAGCAGTGCATTAATCTCTGCTGGAGGTTTTCCTTTTGTGCACTGCAAGTCTTTTTTCCTGTGGAGCGACGATGACCTCTGCATCTGTCCGACTCGAGGTTTAACGAGCTGCCTCGACCCCTCGCCTCCTCTCATTGGCTCTTTGGATAAGTGTGAGGAGTCCAGGCCAGCGGGGGAAGAAGTACTCAGATACATTACCCAAGTAAAAGTACCATCGAAACATTATAAACATACTCCACTACAGGTGAAAGTCACGTAGTCCCTTTAAAAAATCCTAATCAACGCTGCTTTAACTACATTTGTGGTGTCATGGTGCAGTGACAAAATAAATCTGAATATATTGCAGAAATTCTTTGAATGCTTGGTTGAGGAGGTAAAGCTGGTCTATCAAAGCAGGATGCACCAATGCACCAAATACGATATTAAAATGATGAAAAGTGAATTAAAAGTCGACTGAAGAAACAAAACAGCAAGTCATAAACAACAGTCAGTCACCATAAATGCCATATCATGTTTTCTAAATGTTCGTCATAATTTGAAATTGGATTGATTTTGTCATTTCCTCATTTCACCACCTGTTTATCACAATGAACCAACTTATAATGTTTGTGGAACAATAATTATAATAACTTGCACAAATGAAGTTTCATTTTTCTTTTCTATGTTGAGACAACATTGTGCTTATGCTCTGTTTAGGTTTGAGCACAAAAAACGTCTTCGGCTATAAAGCAGATTTGGTCACCTTTAACATGACTGGAGATGTGCCGACCTCTTGTCATAGATATCAGATTCCTGTTTCACAATTACAAATGTTGAAACACGGTCTTGAGCAGTGGTCACTGGCTTGGCAGCCTGCTTGCGTGTAACTCCACCACCATACCCCTCGACCTCCAGTCATGACAGTCAGGTAATAAACATGTAACTTGAACGTGATGTGACACGTTCTGTAGAAATATCAATATGGGTCACGGACCGATGACACATACAAACGTGTCTGTGGTTTGCAGAGATGCTGACTGCCAACATTTTCTCCTGGTGACTGGGCCGGACACATCTGCTTTATGTAAGAGGTCACATGGTCAGAAAGGTTGGGAACTATCTTACTCTTACCAATGTGCGGTATTTGTGTTCTAAAACATTAGTCTGAATCTGATCTATTGCCCTGCTGTTCAACAACTGTAGTAGGGTGAATAGAAACAACATGTCTGTCTGAGTTGTAGATGAATATAAAGTTGCTAAAAACAAAACAAAAAAAGTAAAGGTACCTTGAAATAGCAAATCAAATGAAGTACTTAAGTAAATGTACTTGGTTACATTCCTGCTCCGGTCAGGGTGCGGTTGAGGCAGGAGGCTGGGATGAAAATCTATAAAAGGATGTAGGGTGATGTGATCTACTGAACTAATCTTGTTCTCGGATACACAGGCCCTGAAGCTTTGAATAAATCAGAAGAGACTCCCCTCTGCCCTCCCCTTCCTCTAAACTCCTTTTTTTCATCCTCTCTTTTATTCCACATGTGCCCAATATATCACTTAGACTGTATCACCTTCTCCCTTTGTTTATCATCTCCTTGGATAACCATGTGGAATCCCCATCTCATCCCCTTTGCCTTGTCTCCAGGATTTCCAAACGTATTTTACAAGCCACCAGTTACTGAGCCTAATGGTTTGCAGCAGCGGAGCTGGTAGCACACATGATATCTTGAATGTAACAATCAAAGAGGCATGCAAGATTTTGGTATTTCCGCTGGCTTACAGATGTGCCGCAGCTTCCAGCTCCAGAAGCTGTAATCTAAGTTAAAGACATGGAGGGAGAAAAAAAAAAAAACTTCAAACAAGCGAACATCTTATTGCCATGTGTCACTATCACCGATAAACACGATAAGAGAGTATAGCTTCAGCTGTTGTGTGATGTTAAATAAAGAAAACAGATTAGGAGACACTAATGTATGGATGAACGTGTTACTGATGACAAAATAATTATTGTGCAAACACAGGGCCGGCCCAAGACTCTCTGGGGC
>CAEMYA010000092.1:8179681-8202690 GCA_903131615.1 Diplodus sargus
AAATGTACCTAAAATTTAAAAGACTTATCGTCGACATGTCGGAATAACAAAACTCATTATTTCAGCTCCTTGTTCAGCTGCCTGGCTACAACTTTACTGTTACTAGTACTGTATGTCCCTGTACTGCCTGCTGTGCAGCGTTTTGAGTCAAACTGCTCCTGTACAATTAATTTTTTTATTCTATCCTTATTTTATAATCATGCAATTGTTTGTTCTCTGTAAGGTTCTCAATTTAATTTAAGTATTTTGTACTTTTGCATGTGTAGCATTAGAATTTCCCTTCTGGGGGATCAATAATGGATTGTCTTATCTTATTCGCTCATCGTATCCCGTGTAGTTACTCTCACTGCTCTCATTGCAGCTTTTTCAGTGTTCCAAGTGCTCCAAAATTCACCAAAACCAGATAGAGAAATGTAGAGACTAGCTGGTGGAGAGCAAAATCAGAGCTAAAAGAGGGAATACTAGACTTATATTCACCAATTGGCCAGAATTAAAACTACAAATGAACAATGATGACTGTTTGCTAAGAAGTGCACGAGAACTTAAACATTATAAGTCAATTTCATGTTCACAAATTGTATATGCTGCCCCCAAGTGGCCACAAAACAAAAACAACAACAACAAAATAAAATCAGTTTCCTCGAAAATGAACAGAATTTCTATTTCCATTCAGTGTTTTCCCACTGTGTTGTCAAAGTCTGATTAACATTCTGAGTCAAAAACTACAATGATACGAGGAACACAGACTGATCATGTATTCAGGACTGTTTGGGGCCCCCTCGTGGGCTGACATCAGCTTGCCGTTGCTTTTGGTCAAACATATGTGTTTGATAAATGCACACTGTATCCTCCGTGCTGATTTCTTTCATATGGTTCTGCAGTATCTGAACGATACAAGTCAGGAGTGACAGAGGGTTTTCATTATTTTATTTAAGTCATACTTAAGTGAAAAATCAATCTTGAGATTGATCTTGCAACGATACCAAACATACATTTTTAGAAATATGCCCCCCAAAACATATTTAAATGTGCGTTCAATTGTTCCTCTGGACCTTTTTTTCTCCACGGAAAATATTTAGTGGTTATTTCACAGCACGCATAAATATTTCAGCCATGGAAACCACCACAGGTTTCACTCCTCCCACCAAATAAACTGCCCTTTTCTCTCTAACAAACATCCCATTGTTTCACTTACCGACCAGAACATCCTGTTCTAACAGGAAATACACCAAATTAAGGGCACCATTTGTTCTCAAAATGCTGCATCATTGCATTGTGAGGATGCAACACAACGATGGTGACACAATTTTAGTCCTTATGCCTAAAGACATTCATCTAGTTATCGTTTTCTTTTTACAATTATATAAAACAGAGGAATGGCATCAAATCCTCCCAATATTTGGCACTTTTCCATAAAATGAACTGTTACAATAAACTGGTTTTCACCTAATCAATTATTCATTACTACTCAAACAATCTGAGCTGAAAATTACAAGAGAACAAATTCAAACGGACATGTTCAGACATGAAGAAGAAGAGACAGAAAAACAGTTGACACATCACTCTTGAGCTTGACTCTTTCGCCTCCAGTATGAGGTTGGAAAATTGACAAGTTTGACAATGATAATGATAAAACAGGTTTAGAAACAAGCCCACAGTTGTATTATCTAAATCACCTGTTTGGAGATGAAACAGGGATTTTCCATTGTATAGAGAATTACGTCAATTACAGACGGTCAGAACTCAACCAGGAGGCTCTCTGTAAAATCTAATGGAGGACAATTTCACTGTTTGCATTTGTTTTCTAAATCTTATCATAACTGAGTAGGACAACGGCCAAATACGATAAAAAAAGAGGATCCAGGTTGTAAAAATTCATCTTTCAAGTGAAAGATGGCAGAGGAAGTCATCTCACCTTTGCCACGGCAGCCCGATGAAGATCCAAGCAGAGAAATCGGCGTTGTAAAGAACCATCGTTTCTGTCCGTAAATCATGGAGCTCAAAGGGAAGCTTGATCAGAGTTTGGCCTCATCTCAGATGCTCAGTGGAAACCTGAGGGTCAGTCTGACTCTCTGCCAGCCCTGACAGATAAATATGCTTTGTGCTTCCAACATCACTTCGACATAGAGAGATCTCTCACTGCTCCATGAATATCTAACGCTGCCCTGAAAACCTTATGAAAGTTACATTCTGCTGGGTGGAGAACAGGTTTTCCTGTGGATGCTGCTGCATCAGGACAACCTGAAGTGTTCTACCGTACATCTGATAAAGTGAAAAAAAAACTGCATCAGGGGTTCAAATGGAATACCAACAATGACAGAAACAGTTAGGAAACATCTATTAACACTTTATAACTGTATTTGTAAAAGCAACGTCCATACAAGTTAATGCTTTACAGCAGAGAAATGTAGTTTTAAAAGTAGTAGTTTTATGTAGCTGAAATCTGTTTTTGTTTTTTCTTCCAATCTAATGGCGTGACTACTTCATCTGCTGTTTTGTGATTTTTGTGTCGGCACCCATTAAACTAGAAATATGTAAGACTCAAGTTCTTCCGTTTGAGTCGTCCATTTATAGACCGGATTGGTAGAAAACAATTTCGCTTCCGTTTTACTGACGTCAAAGTCTTCACATCTGTGCCTGCAGCTCTCTTTGAATGTGCTCACCTCGACAGAAACAGACGGCCACATGTTGACTTGTCGCTTGTTTTCATTCAGCAGAGCAGAAATCAAGCATTGTTTTATTGCCTGTAACTCGATGCAGGGAGCAGGCGTGTGCACACCCGCTTGCGCGCCAGCTTCGTTGATTTCGGCGACAGCTTTCAAAGACGTCATACGAAAGCAAGATGTCGCTATGGCTTTACTTTGGATGAACTCTGACACACTTCTGACCTTCAACGTCAGCAATGATAAAGGAAATCCTGACCAACGAGGCGGTATCTAAACTTCAGATCGGAACAGAATGCTGAGGCGTTTTTTTTTTTTTTTGTTGACATGTGAAACGGGGGCTCGCTGCGATCCGGACATTTGAGAGATAAGAGCAGCAGAGGAGGTGAAGAAGAGAGAGAGAGAAAAAAAAGGAGGTCACACAGTCTCCTGCAAAACATCCATGTGTGCTAATGGAAGCAGGAAACGCATATTAATTTTAATACTTCACACGCAAATACTTCTGTTCTCTCCCACCGGCTTGTGTTACCCAACGCTCAGAAGACAAAAAGCCAAGCGCTTCTCATGTTTCTGACCCCGGCAGACCCTTTCTTGTGTGAGTCCAGCTTCCCTTCTGGTTGCAGGGAGTGAAAGTTTAGCCGTGATTGGTTAATACCTCGCTGTACTGCTCCCAGGGGAAGGCTTCAGCTCTGACTTTATTGAGATGAAGCATTCCGGGTGACTCTTCTCGCGAGAGGGAAGCCGGTCGCCTCCGCGCGCTGCTTTGTTTTGCAGCCGACATCTTTCATGTTTTGGGGGAAAACAGAAAGCGATGGTGGGTGCGGAATAGCCCCGAGCAGAGGCGGCCTGTGGGGACTTTCCATGAATTTGGCTACTTTCAAACTTGTTTCCATGAGACAAGCATTCCTTGTTACGGTGGAAAAGACTGACAAGCTGTGTTGGTATTTCAAACATCATGTGTCATTATTAGGTGAGGCCACTGATGAACGTGTCGATGGCTGCATGAGAGCAGCTTGCTCAAAGTGTTTTCTTCCAAAGCACCTTGACAGTGTCTGCAGGGCTGGAAAGAGGAATCTATGAATAAGGTTTAATTGTGCAGTATTCCTTTAACTTTTTTGGTAAATAAGTTATGGAAATATAAAAGTTATTTGCACATATAAACATTTTATAAGTAGAACCAGATGTAGGAAAAAATGACCAAAATGGAACTAAGATTAATGCCACAATCAGGAAAATAATTTGACAGCCATATTTATTAAAATACATGTTTATTTTAAGATATTTGTATGTGGCTTTAAAGACGTTTACACATGTGTGATCATACAGCAATCAATCTGACCATTAATTGAAAAAAGAAAAGAAAAAGAAAATCAGATTAGATTACTTCATTTAGGCTATGTGGGAGGAAATTAATCATTCATGCATAATCCTCCACACATAATGCAACGTGAAAATCGAGCACAGATTTACAAAAAAAAAGAAGCATCAAACGACATTAAGCTGAATGTGTCAGCTGTGTGCAGCAACGCGACGGTCTTTCCTCCTCCCTGCTCTCCTCTCTGTTTCTGGGCGGTCGGATTTCTTTATTGGTCTGTAAAGTGCAGCTCGGTACAGAAAACAACTTTATTATTCGGCGCTTTTCCCCTCTGCAGAGTCAGTTCACACCCAGAACGAATCAGACGAGGCCAGAGAGCGGTGAGGGAAGAAGACGAGAGCGGGAGCTGGACTGGAACGACAGAAGAAGAAGAAACAACTGCTAGAACTTTGATTCTGATTTGGCAGGATGAATAATCTTTGCCAGCTGTGTTCACTGATTATCAGTTAATGACCAAATAATTCATGTTTTCCTTTGCTTTTGGGATAGGGACCCGCAAAGCACGGGCAGCAGGGCGGGAAAATAAACATCCAAACACACACCTTGTAATAAGATGAACCATTAAAAATATATATAAATATTATACATATACACCAGAACCTGATTTTTAATTTTTTTTTTTTAAAGCAACATAATGTAGAAATTGAAAATTTTGCGTGATTTGTCCCCCCCCCACAAATCTCAGGTCTGCAGCAGTTTGTCTGATATAATGTAGGTGCTGACTACAAACAAAACCCATTACATCATAACAATGTTGTGTGTTGAAAAGGTGTATGTTGAGGTAAACATGTACGTAAGGCTGTGATCCGACCCTCTCACTGAAGTCACATAGAGCTGAGTGAAGTGATGAGGGAGCAGAGACACCATTCACCCTGTTACAAGACACTGAACCATCAACATGATTTAGAAGCTGCATTTTTCCCTCAACTTCCTCTTTTCCCCCTCAACAATTCTAACCGACGTCAGAAACACAAGCAGCCCAAGCTGAACATTCACTGTCTCTCGAGCCCCTGCACGCTTTCTGAAGAGCTACATTTTGTGATTTGAGATATGTGTCTTTCTCTTTGCATAGAACAGAGCTGTCGCTGTAGAGAATCCATTTCTACATTTTCACCAACTTATGAATTCAGCTTCAGTCAGAAAAACTCAGTCTAGAGCACGAAACTCAGAAAAGCTGATTCATATCAAACAGTACTAAGTGGCTCTACTTTGCTTGCGGTGTATGATTGGACACTTCAACACATGCTGAAATCATTCGTGTTGAGTTCCACTGCGTCTCAGAGCTGAATCAAAGAGACGCTGACAGTCCTCATATAACTTAATCCTGAGCAGGAGGAAATAAAACAGTTCTGTGGTTTGAGAGCAGTTGGTGGAGAGGAGTGACCCAACCTGGTCAAGTGTAACTGAGAAGGCCATGTCTGGTAACCCCAGGTGCAACAGAGGCGTTAAATGATGTGAGGAAATAAGCAATAACTGAGTGTGTGTGTATGTGTGCGTGTACTCTTTCAAAAGGGGTGTCAGGGTCGATAAGTGTCCCGCGGCGGCAGCGACCAGCTGGAAACACAGAGGAGCTCGGAGTCTGAGAGCAGCGCTGCGAAATGTGCCTCACATGCAGCAGGTTCAGAATATAACCTGCAGAGATCCTGGCTTTTTATTGGTCATTTTGTGAGCTAAGTTTGGCTTTTTTGCAAGTGTTCCTCTCACAGATCAAACAGTGTAAAAAATGTGTTTAGCTCGCTGGAAATAAAAAAAAAACTGCAATAGATCAATTTTGAAACAACGTCACAGAAAAACAAAAGAAATGAATAAATCGTGTGGTTTTTTTTGTCTGTCATTTGTAGGTAATGACTTAAAATGGTGGAATAAAGAGGATAGGTGGCAAAATGTTTTTACACTAAAAGCTTAATCAATTTGTATTTGACTATTAAAGATGACTCATTGACTGTGACTTAACACTTTGACAGAAAGATGAAAAATAAGCCCTTTTTTTTATCAAAATGAAAAAATACTCAAAACTGTTTCTCCTGTTTGTAGACATTTCTTTCTAAATCATTTAATTTTTGTCAATCTCTATTGTATATCAAATGACTTGCCAGTTGATTTGAATGCATTACAAGGAGACAAACCAATTGTGTTCATTGATTCTCTAAAAACTGTCCACATCGATTTTTGGACTTTCCTTTTTTATCTAAATGCTGACATTGCCAGATTGCCCTTAGGTTAAAGATCTAGTTTTCATGTGATTTTGCAAATGCAAGGAGATGACAAATTAATGGGAACACACACTTAGGGTGCTTCTTCGCTTTCCCTGCCTGATTTATCCTCCAGTCTGTGGATTGAACCAGGGATTTCGATCAGCGATTCTAAGAGGTGTTGATTCAGCTCTGTGGTACTGTAAAATGTTCTTGGTGCTGTTCACTGCAGGGACAAAGTTTCATGCAAACAACAGCTCATGCGTGTACAGGATGGATGGAATAACACAAGCACCTTGTGTTTTATTTTCAGGTGTTTTTGTTATTTTGTCCACCCCTCTGTAAATGCATGTGTGTGATCCAAAGGAGAAAATAAAAGGATGTCCAACTACTACTGTTTAAAAACCCATCATTCACGTAAAATGATATTCTAATTATGCGTTCATTAACCTCGTCTATAATCTACCTAGTGTGTACAGAAACCTGTTTATTGAGGCATCAGCTGACACATCACTGCACGCTGACAGGCCCGCGCTGACACTATTGTTTCATTTGATACTTTGGACTCCTGAAAGAGATGAAATCATTGTTGGAAATGTGCCTCCTGAATCTTTATTTCATGTTTTCACATGGCTTTCCCAGGCGGAGATGGACCTGAAAGAGCACAGTTAATGGTGTTGTTAAAAGTGAAACAAGCGAACTGAATCTCAGAATAAAAAACGGTTTCTTAGCTTGGACGCGAGTCAACGAAATCCTCTTAATAATTGCTCGGTGTAAAGTTGCAGTACGTCAGTCACCCATGACCATACTGTCTGTCAAATGGTGGAAGTAAAGCAACACATTTACTCTTGTCACATGCGTGTAGGGTTGTAGTACGAGTAATAGTGTGCTGTAACTACTTTAGAGGTCCAGTGTGAATAATTTAGTGGCATCTCGTCCATTTATCTGGATCAGCATCAAAAGCTGATTTGATCGAGACAGTATTCACTCTCCCATCCAAATTTCGTGAAGATCGCATTCTGTAGTAACAGACCAACCAACAATCAAAGGGACGTGGCTGAAAACACAACCTCCTTGGCCGAGGCAGAAAGCCCCGTTCACAGCTGAATCCTCCAGGACGTATTCATCCATGTCAGATGTCTTTATAGTAACATGAGTCGAAACATCATCCTCGTCCAGCTCCTAAACAGGCAGTGAGCACATTTCCCATTCGGATCTGACACACAAGTCATAACTTGATAAAAACTTGCAGGCAAACATTTGATTCCTTCCATACCTCCCAAGTTTTAGATGATGTCTGATGCACTCTCGGTTTTCACACTCTTGATCTTTTTTATCCGATTTTAATGTCTGACACTCCGAACTCACTCAGTGAATGTGTTCCCGCAGACTGAGTAATGGGTTTGGAGATGGAGTCCGGTCTCCAAAGGCAACTATGAAACTTTTTCCCTCCTGGATTTGCTCTGAAACCTCAAGCTCTCTTTGATTTGAAAAAGCTGCTCTCTTCTATTACCGAACCCCCAGTAAAAATACTCTTATTGTTGAAGATCGGCAAAGTGCCTCAAAACGGGGAAGTGAAATTGGAACATGAGCCCGTTTCTGCAAAAATACAATATTACACTTTTATGAGCCAATAGCATTTAATGACTTCCTAAGTAGTGAAACCATAGTAACAGATTAACCCAATATGAAGACACCTTTTACGACCATTGATGTCATTTTGCAGAAACTATTATAGCAAATTGGCAGAGGCTTTTACATTGGGGATAAAACACGAGATTTGCACGGATCTTATTATCCAAAGTCGTAGCATGCAAAGAATCCCTGAGTGGTTCCAATGAGGTTTATTATACACGAAGATGGAGGTTACGCCGGCATTACCACCGAAGATATACACACTTAACAGATAAGTTGAATGATTTTATTGGCTTCCGAATGCTGTAAAATGTTACCATGGTGGTGTTTTAAGCACTCCATATAACCATTACACAAGACGGCACCCCCAGAAACCGCGACGGAAACACTGATTGTAGAAATGACCTGCAGGTTCCTGAGAAAATGTTTTTGAGCTACAATTAGGGTTTACCCGTAACGCTCACCGCAGTTTTTGTCAGTGACTGGTTAGTTAAACACACACAGCATTTCTGCCAGGTGTCTCTCAATCCCTCTGACACTTCATCTGTTGTTTCCCTCAGAGAGACGACAGTGTGAGGCACATTTTGTGGTTAAGGAAGAAGAAAAAAAGCATCACCTGCAGAAATGGGAAAAATATAGGGAAGAAGAGTTCTGCCCACAATAGCTGCTTCAACATGGACCCTAATATTCCACTTATAATCAGGAAACTGGCCGAATCAGAATAAAAATGCCTAATGTGATTACTTCAGTCAGAAGAGACTGATCCAATCTGGCCTATAATCTAATTAAAAGTTTCTGGATCAGTTCGAAAGGTTTAGACCTAATAATCGATTGAACTGGAAATTATAAGTGCTTCATAACCATATAAATGCTTAATTCCACTGGTGGACTCAAACATTCTTAGTCTCCCAAATGCGATAATTTTTCCCTGTTTGTAATAATTATATTCTTTCAGTGCATCGTTGCCTCATGTGGGGGAAAAATTAGGCAACGTTTCTTCCGAGTGTGAAAAACACAAAGCCATGGCCATGACCTTTAAAGAGTGTTCAACGTCACAATTGTTGGTTGCAAGGCTCGAAACGAGTTGTTTCGAAAGACAGACAAAGCGAGTGGATCCATCTTGAAAACAAAACAAACAAGAACCCCCTTATCCTTCTTCCTTATCGTTTCTTAAATATTATATTTCTGTCCGATTAAATGCTGCACAGTGGGCTTCACAGTTGTAGTTGTCAAGTCGTGTAAACACAATTCTTATCAGATCACTTCATACAGTGTTCATGTCAACCGTTCAACAAAAGATGAAATTCAAAATATCCTCCATGCAACCGTAGCTACGTTTTGCTAACAGCTAATCTCTGAGAAGTGCAGGTTTAAAAAACAAACAAAAAAAAAACCTCCTCTGCAATCAACACTGAGACAAAACCAAAAGGAGGATTTCCACTTTAAGGTTTCAGTAATAAATACAGACACATGAGCCTTTTGGGAGAGAAAGCGTGTACTTTGCCCCCTGCAGATGGAGAAAACATAGGAAGCAATTAAAAGCCTAAGATCATCAATTGCTTCTCGCCCTGACGCTCCTGACACTTCAGGAGCAGGAGGACGCCTGCTAAACAGATAAAGCTTCTCTTTCTTCAGCTTCTGTTACACAGAGACCCCGCTCCACCCAACCCCACCCCACCTCCAACCCTCCTGGCTATTTATTTGCTTACACAGCTTTCCAGTGGCTCATTCAGCCTGTAAAGGTCAACAACCAAGCAACACCTGTCCCAGTCAACACTAATTGGAACAAAGTCTGCTTCTTTGTTTGGGGACAACAAGGACACAATTATTTTAGTTGCTGCACTGACTTCGTCTTCTTCATACACACACGCGCACACACACACACACACACACACACACACACACACACACACACACAAAACCTGTATGCTTTCGTGCAGTATTTATGGTGAGATGAGGTGGGTAGACACATGGGAACCCGACACCACAGTTACTGCCAATTGCTGTGGAATGATGAAGTGGCCCATTTGGTTCAGATACACTATTTGTCCAAGACAGGCTTTGTTCTGTGGGCCCGCCGATCCGTCATGTACAGCAGTCAACGGGACGCCCCACGGTGACGCGCATGATATTTATCAACAGAGACCACCTGTAATAATCCGAAAATTCAATGTTATTTATGTTTATTTAACTGTTGTCGATTTAGTTAAGTCTAAATGAGGTCGGAGAACATTTGGAAGATAGACATTATAATAGTTACAGACAAATGTGCTGCTCGACACGCTGGAGAGCAAAAGTGTTTTTTTAGTTGTAGTTCTGAATGTAGGATTGTCGGTTTTGTAATGTTACGACAAAGGTTGGACATCTGTAACTGTACATCTTAATCAGAAGAGAAAGACCTTCATTGACCGATTTTTTTTATTATGCCTAAACAAACTTATAAATTCAACTCTTTGTTTTCATGACTGAATAATCTGAATAAACAAACTGACCTTAAAGAACTACACATCCTCATACTGTGGTTACTTTGTTTATATTTGGCAGACCCTGCCACCTTTCTGGCTCCAAACACTTTTATTGAGATCTTATTTTCCTCTGACAACAGCTTGTTTATACAGTTCTGGAAAAAATAAAAAATAAACATTTTCAAGTTTGTATTATTACCTCATTAACCCAGGACAGGCTAAGGCTAGCTGGTAAGCATGCTAATTAACCATAAGGCGTAGACTTTATAGCTCCAAAACTGTTAATTGTTCACATTATGTTGATAGTTTTAATACATTTTTGACTATAGCGTACAATATGTAGCTACAAGATGTGATGAAATGACACTTTTGAAGTTATCTAAAGATGTCTGTGTCTTCTGTTGCAGAGATATCTACCAAAGTAAGCATGCTAATAAGCTAGTTACATCTTGTCCTGTCATGTATACCACTCTGAGCCCCTAGTCTGGACTGCTAGCTGCACGGCTACAGTACTTTAGCTGACGAGCTAATGATAGTGACAATTGGCTGTTCTTACTATGGTCATATAATGCCCCATATTTTTTTTGAGTTAATGGCCAATTCGTATTGCACCATCACCATTTTTGTGGGAAACTGAAAAATAGAAATAAATATAAATAAAAAATACATTTTTAGATTTGTAGATTTGAAGATATTTTGCATGAATATATATATATTTTTTTAAAGTAATTTTCTTTATGTCACATAATAAGTTGGGGGAGGCTCTTTCAAGATGCATCAGCTGTTACTTTAAGAACAATTGAAAGAAACACGTTTTGTTGCCCTGTTTTGTTTCGGCCTGCAATCTGAGTAAAGCACCCAACAGCGACACATAATGTTGTGCACCGCGAAGAGTAATGACGTCTAAATCAACAGGACTCAGCGACTGCAGTTGTTTTAACTTCTGCCTGCTTCTGGTTTTACTGCCAGACAGATTTTGGCTCTCGTCTTCCCTCTACTGAGGCCTACAATCCGCACCAAATGTTTCACATTACCCGGTGTGAAAACCCTCCTATTCCTCAGATTCTTTTTTACAAGTCCATACATCCGTGGAAACTTGATATTTCATATTTCATTCTGGTTTGTGGATGTCATTGCAAGTGGACGCCGGTTCACATGCAACTGCCCGACCGCTGCCTTTGATCAGCCTGACCACGACTAATTGTGGACGGAGAACAAATGAAAGAAATATCGGCAGATTTCATGGGAATTGCCACGATGGCCTGAGCTGCCTGGTGCCACTATTAGCAGTTAAAATAGCCAGTGAGCACTTGGAGAATTAGCCTGTTTCCTCTTACGGTTGCACAAAGATTATTTTGATGGTTGGAGGAAGGGGGGGTCGCAGTTCCAACAAAATCCCTTTATGCCGCAGTGTTTGTGGCTCAGCGGGCTGCTGGAATTTAGAGTTTTCATCATCTCGGCACACATAAACAGCACATGGAAACATAACATTTACACCGCGCTCCCTTTAAAAAGCTTTAACGGCGTGAGCACAAGTCATCCCCACGCTGAAGTGACCTATTTCATGCGTCCTCTTTGAGGCGGTAATAAATTGCATCTCGAAACATAATACTGCAACCACAAAATCCCCACATGTACTTTAAAGGTATTCACAACAGAGAGCGGAATTGCTCTGGCAAACAAAATTCGTCCGACGGGCCAAATATCAAGGGGAAGATGTTAAAAAATAGAGAAATTTAAAGCAGCATAAATGTTCCAAATGTTTAAGAGTGGCCAGGGGATCCCGTGGGGCTCGTTCGGCCTCCGTCTTTGTTCCTCGTACAGGATGTAACTTTGCAAGCTGGTTTTCATTCAGACTCGAGCTCTAGCAAAAAAAAAACCCAAACTACCTCTCGCTCTCCTAACAGCTCAGGATTTGCATGCAACAAAAGCATCTCCCCTTTTCTTTTTCAAGACAAAACAATTTCTCCCTGCTGTTTTGCTGCACAAACATGTCAGAAAGTTAAGGTATGTATCTGTCCAAGTAGCATTCTGACCTGTGCAGCTTCGGGGAGCGTTTGTAAAAAGGCGGCCGATTTTCCGGTTAGGAGGGCAGGTTAGCCACGGTCTCAGCAGCAGGTGACTGGAATGAGGTCATGATGTGGTCATGGCAGGGGGGACAGCAGGCCTGTGTGTGTGTTTTAGTGTGTGTGTGTGTGTGTGTGTGTGTTGAAACCTCGGAACAACTGCTGTGAGGGAGGTGAAACACATCAGAGGCCAAGCTACAGTGTTTTTCCCCTCGGCTCAAGGTGTCGTTTCACACCGCCGAGCCCCTTCTGCTGTGGAATCCTCAAAATGACAGCAGCGGATTGATTTGCTCCTCCATGAAAGAGATGGACTGCTACTACGAGCCCCAGGAGATAACAGGGTAGAGGACCACAGCACACACCATGGAGAAAGACTCCGAACCACCTGTGTTGCATTTAGACCACTTTATCTTCCATCTCGCCTTTCCCTGAATGGTTCTGCAGAACATGTTGGCTCTTTGATTTTGTGACATTTCCCTGCACCACCCACTGACGTAACACAGCGCTCCTCAGTGTTGTGACTGCTCTATAAAAGCTTTCTCATTTTCTTTTTTTTTTGTTCTAGAAGCTTTTGTGCATCCCAGATCATGGGCTTAATCCCAAATCCATGTTTTGAATATGTTACAAGGAGTCAAACAAAAGCCTGTTTCATTGCAACAAAAAGTAGAAACGTCTCTAAATCACACTTTACGATTTTTGTTTTTTTGTGATAAAGCACCGTTGCGAAGCTATTCCACCTGTTGCCTGCGCTGTTTCCAATGTTTCAGGACTTCTCTATTTTTTTTAAATTGGCCTTGAGACAAGAAAGAGAAAGATAACAGCGATGTTTTAAAGTGTTCTGATTTCTGCCAAACCTGGTGAGATTATAACCACATACAGTATATTGACTTACTGTGAGAGCATTAAGGTTTTAGTGTGTCACTAAGGCCTGTCCCATTTCTGGAGGACAGGGGATTGGCAGTCTTTTCCTGGCCAACTTTAGAGGAAACTAAATAGTTTGCAGCACTCAGTGTCCCACTGTGCGCTGGTCAGTTGTTTAATGGGGCGTTCAGATGCTCCTCGTAAAAGTGTCGATTTGGAAAATATCACATGACCACAATATATTTGCAGCTTTTTCAGACTTAGGTGATCGTCAGTCATTGGTGGATACAGAACAACTGGACAGATTAAAAAATAAACAGCATTTAAAAAAAAAAAGAAAAAAAAAAAGAGATTAAAAAAACAGATCCCCACAGCTGATCAGAGGGAAAACAAAGTACCACCTACACAAAATGATTATATAAATCCTTCATAAATAAGTAAGATTAATCAAATCTAAAATAATGTTGAGAAACATTTGGATAAAAGTGGGAGATCTAGCTGTTCACAGATAACATGTAGACCCATTATATTAAAACTTATTATAACTAAATTGGGAGATTAATTGGGGAAATACAAATTGTTTTTCTTCTCTGCTGTTCTTTGCGGTTTTGTTAAGGTCACAGTCTAATTATAGCTAAAGATGAATCTTTGATTTATTGAAACTATTTGGCATAATAAGTGTTGGCAAAGAACATTTATGCAGAACCACAGATAAATTAAAATTGTAAGTTTCTTCATGTTATGACTTCACGTTTGCTCAGTTAGAACGTACTATTTCTCTCTCGTCACAACACTGTGCTTACAATATGCTCTGGTAAGATTCCGGCACAAGAAACACCTGGTCAGGGTTAAGAAAACAACATGTTTTGTCTGAAAATATCTGCTTTGGTTGCCACAAACACGGCTGCAGATGGCGCGATTTCCCTTGAATAAAGATATCCAGTGGCTTCAAAACGTACAAATGTTGAAACAGAGACAGGATCAAATGTTGAGAACCGTCAACATTTGATCCTGGAGACTAGTGTGGACTCTGAACCATCTGTGTAGTAAAATCAGACAAAAAAGAGGGATAAAAGATAATGAATTTAATTTCCTAAAGTATAATTCTTGTATAAAACACAGAGGGCTTCGCGTGAAGGCAAAGAAGTTTAGCATTTACAACAACACAACAACATTTGGATCATATGGCGACCAGGCCTGCCTCCTGTCAGCTGTTCATTGTTCCCAGTGATCACACTTGTCTCTCATCTGTACCTGGAGCCACATGCTGAACAGCAGAAGCAGTTTGGGCCACTCGCTGCCTCGCCGGGCATCCCAGACAGCTTGGCATGTTTCGGCAAGTTCTCTGTAAGATAATGTCCTCAGTGAGGTCTCGCCTTTCACTCTTTTCCTTCCCGTCCCATTCGGTGTGCAGCGAGGGCGACAAAGAGACATAAATCTCCTGAACTACCTGTTTGATAGTCGGCCAGAGGCATCTGCTAACCCCTGCCAAGCCAAGGAGGGGAACCGATGGGGGACTGGATCACAGTTTAGCTCATAATGAGGCTTGAACAAACCCTATCCCCCTCGAGAGTGAGAGCGTAATTATCGAGAAATCTGTTTTAATTCTCAGCGGCTCCCAAGTGCAGCCTGTTACCTGATATGATTCACCGAGTGTGTTGAGAAGGGACGAGTGTGAAATTTTCTCCGCTTGGCGTTCTCGGCCCTCACATCCGACAAGATGAATGAGCTTGATGAGTTCTTCAGTTTCCATCTCGGCCTCCTCGCGTTTGGCCTTCACGGTTTCTTTCTCTTCCTCGCCGCGCAGCCATTTTACGGGAGTCATGAGAAATGCCGCCATCAAAGAATGACTTTGTTAGGATATTATGAGCCGATGTGAAGAAAGAGAGGGGAAGCGAGAGAGAGGAAAAAAAGAGAAAACGTTGGTAATGGATCGTAAATTACACTTTTTATGGAACGATGCGATTTGATCTGGGTGTCAGCCCTTCTCAACTGATCAGCACGAGCGGAGCCAATAGCTCTCCTCAGGCTGTTTGTGCTCCAGATGATATTAAAAGTGAGAAGATGGAGGACAGTTAGGCCAAAAACAATTAGTCTCCACAGACCAAAAGGCCGCATTGTGCCAAAGCCCTGCAGAAATGAGGAACTCAGATGTTCAACTCAGACCAAATGTCAAATCTGATTGACTCATTTGTGGATCTCGTTCAAGTGTGTATGCATCTCTGTCTGGGAAGAGCTCGAACTCTATAAAAGAAGTCCCTCGTGTCTCCCCAATATCTTATGGTATCCAAGAGGAAACTGATGAGATGATTCACCACAAACGTAAAGAGGGAGAACAAGTCGATCCCAGAGAGTCAACCAACTGAGAGACCGTCACACACAAGCAGACTATGTTTTGATATAGTGCTGTGATTAGTTTAATTACACATTTCTCCACATTGTTTCCATGTACATTTCATTTTCAATCACAAACATTTGAGAGTCAAATTTCATTCTTAACCTCAGACAATGATAGAAAACAAACAAACAAAAAAAACCCACTTAATAAGCACTTACAATCGTTTTGCTGAACTTTTAACCGCATTTTTGGTCAATTGCCACCTCATATACGATCAAGTGTTCATATTTTGGTCGTGTGACAACTACTCAGACATCATTCATCATTGATGAAGACCATCATTTTCGTAATCCATGTTTTCCTGCATCGAAGTCACCTGTCTTCAGTGGAATAAACCTCTACCAATCCACCATACGCTGCTCAGCTCTGAACAGCAGAGCGTACAAAAGCAAGCAACTAGCTTTTAAACGTGGACGTTTTACCAGCATTGAGCAGCTTAATAGCCAAATCTAAAAATATCGGACCAACGACACAAATACGGCTCCAAATTGATGTTAATGTTACTCTGTTTAAGAAAGGAAGCTGCAGTGATATAGTATTTAGCAGAATTTAGATTGTTCCACATAATTGTTTCTACACAGCTGGTCAGACATGCCATGCATGACTTTTTCTTTTGTGTTCAAACTATTTAAGTGACCTCGACCTGGAATCAAGTCGGTTTGATAAGAAGCTTAATGTGAGTTCATGCACACTTCATACTAATTGGCAGATTTATTGACCAGCAGAAAAAAGAATTGGTGGAGGTGATGGAGTTTTATTACACTGGAGACAATTTATGTGTTTTTGTTGTGTTAAACACCTGACATGGATACTTCAATGTTTATCCTCCCGCCAACAACTCTGAAAGTGAAAAACTACATTTTAATCATTCACAAGTTTGTTTTCTTCCCACACACTGGATAATCTTCTTATGTGACCAACAGGTGAAAACACTTCGCCAGATCTCTTGTATTATAATATACTGGAAGTTGAAGTGGAGGAATGTGATTTCCACATAATTTGTGTGCACATAAAATAATACTTGTCTGTCTTTATCCTCATTTTTCAAAATGT
The DNA here is from genome assembly GCA_903131615.1 of Diplodus sargus. Lineage (NCBI taxonomy): Eukaryota > Metazoa > Chordata > Actinopteri > Spariformes > Sparidae > Diplodus > Diplodus sargus. Next base: position 8,196,390 of record CAEMYA010000092.1, read on the forward strand.
TACGACCTCATTGTAGCGAAGCCCTCCATGACGAGGGTATCGTTTCCCTCTGAAGTGAAGAACAAAACATCAGATGGCTCAAGAAGAGTCTCAGCAAGTGCAGCCGCCACATACCACATTTTAACAAGTATCTTACCACACTCACGCTGTAACCAAGTCAAACCATATGGACAGGAGGAAGGGTGGGTGCTTTGGAGGGGGGACACGGCCCAACAGAGGCGTCCCATCTCAGGATCGAGCCATAAGTCATGTTGAAATACCTCAGAGAACAACATGTGGACAATTACCATCCTGGAGGTGGAAAACACAAACCAGACAGACAGCTAACAGAGAGATAACAGCGTTTTACATTATTGGAATAACTGGAAACAGCCTCAGGAGCTGGAATATCCATTTTATTGATCCATAAGTAGCATTAATCCAAAACAATCTCATTAAAGATTGTTTGTCAGTACCATAACTTGTGTCAGTTTTGTAGATACTCATTTAGTATTTTTGGCAATTCTGAGCTGTCCTGTTTCTGACATGATCTTCTGTAGATTTTAACAGTTTGACTGCACAACATGACTTAATTTGACAACTTGCCCATCAGGATATAACTAATTCTGCTAAGAGCTATTGCCTAATTTCCAAATGCGTTTATCAAACTTATTGAATAAATACATAATCACATAAACACATGTTTTAGTGGCATTTAGCGATGAGGTTTCAGATTTCAAATAACTCCAAAACCCTCATCTCACCCTCACTTACTGCGTTTGGTTTGTCCGTTCTGGCCCACAGTGGATGGATAGTGGTGCAACATGGCAGACTCAGCGGAAGAGGACACAATAGATCTTAGATTCAGGTGATTAAACACTGAACATAATGACAAGTTTTATATTCCCAAGTGATCCCTCTCAAGCCTTTTGCAACGTGGAGCTACTAGTGGCTAATGCTAATGCTAATGCTGGGTGTTGCTGTATTTTATTGATTATTATCAACTGATATAACTGTTGCTGTCTTAATCATGTGTCCCTGTTTATACATTTACTGTTATGCCATGAATATCAACCAATTTGTTTTATCATATCTTGTCTTCCTCTTTTGTTACAACAAACAGCTGTTTAACGTGGCTCATCAGGTCCAAATGCACTCCAACATTTCAATTCTAATATTCAAATAGGCTGAGAAAAATAGAATTTCCATACTCTTCAGGTTCAGGCTTCCAAAGTTTCCTAGTTGCAACATGCCAAACTTCATCACCTTTATTCATTACTGGGAGACAAGATTCCTAAACGACTCTTTCCTGAAGCAGATATTTTATTGGATGTATATAAATTCAAGTCTGTCAGTTTGAAACATTTAAGGTATATAAGATCAGAGAATCAAGATGTCAACTATTGTGCAATCACATATAGACGTATCATTACAGCCTGACTATTTTTGACACAATTATGTGTTAAACACTCAAGGCAGACAGGTAGAAAACAAAAAGTGAGCTGCTGTTAATCTGAAGTCCAAAAAGCAAGCAACAAAACAAAAGAAAAAAACAGACAAATCCACAGGGAAAAGAGACAGAAATACAAAAGCTAAATACAAAACAAAGAAGCATTGGGGACACTGACAGGAATGGATGCAGGGAAGCTAAACAGAAGAACTGACAAAGAGTGAGGGAACAACACAGGCTTTGATACAAACTAAAAAAACAACAAGACACCGTGAACAGGGCAGTGCTAACGAGACTGATGTGAGAACAATCAGACTGTGGAGGAGCACAGGGGCACAGGAAGGACGCAGAACACTGGAAACACAAAGACACAAGAGGATACAACTTCAAAATAAAACAGGAAATCAACAAACCAAAAAAAACAAACCACGACAACTGTGTCGAATGAGAATTAAAAGTAAAAGCCTAAACCAACTGTACATTTGTGTATTTTTATATTTTAGTCTCTTGTATTGTTACTTTGAGCAATTTTAAACGAAGCCAAATAAATATTAACTTTCAACAAGGCTCCATGAGGCATTTCATCAGTTAAAGGACCGAACATAAATTAGCAAAATCTGACTTTAAACTGCTTAAAGTGACGCTTAAATCCTGTTGCGGAAAAAATGCTTCTCATGTTCCTCATGAAGATGAAGAATCGGAATGGTGTGGCGGCGAGCAGGTCGGTAAAAGATTGCACCTCTGCTGACAGCCCCAGTTAAAAGTATCTGTGGCGGAGAGTAAAAAATGACCTTGCTTTAAAATTGCCCAAACATTCCTCCTACAGAGACATGCAAAACGTTTTAGTTCTACACAGCATGTGCGCGTAATGGTCAGCCACCTGGCCCTGCAAGGGTTTTTTTTTTTTTTATGTGGGAATTTCAGACTAATTCAGCCTGGAATGTCAGATGTGTTCTCAAGATGATGCACCTGATACTAAAAAGCACTTCACAAGAGCTCCAGTACAAGACGGATCGCTCCCCGGAGAGTGTTGCTCCTCTTTCCATCTGAGAAGCTACAATCCTCTTTTTTTTTCTTTTTCTTTTTTTTTTTCCGCCAACAGAGATGCCTGCTGATGTGCACTTGACAGCCTCCCATCATCTCATTTAAGTTTCACAGATATCTTTTGTAAGAGGAGATCTGGTCCGCAGGAATGTCCTACTAAACATGCATGAGCCGCAAATCCGGCAGCATGCACACCAAAACTCTTCTCCCTTTTTTTTTCTGCACACTTTGTTTTTCGGCCCCTGAAGATGACGGGCTGAGACACCGGCAGGCCTGAGCTCAGTGGGGGAGCGGGCTATATTGAGGGGGTGAGGAGGGGAGGTGGAGATTTTTGGCAGCAACTTCAGAGAAGACGGGACACCTCGGGATCAGGTCGATTAGGGCTTGCGTGCCTGTGTCCAGGTTTATGGTGGCTTCTCACTGGAACATAACCTCTTTGTTGGACAGAGGGGGTGAGGCAGGTGTTTTCTCCCCCTTCTTCCCCTCTCCTTCCTTCATCACCAGGTCGTGTAACTCAATGAAGCCCTGAAACAGACACACACGCATTTGAGGATGAGCCACAGCAGCTCTTCATACTCTAAACCAGAGGAAACACTTCATACGTTCAGGTGTGAGAACCTCATTTTCATCCTGCTCAACCTTTCACAGGCGTGAATCAGTGCAGAGTTCAGGGACGCAGCCTAACACCTCCAGGCTACCTTATAGAGTGTGATGGGAGGTCCTGGAACAACCAGAAGGTGTGCAGTGCCTGTATGTCTCTCTCTGTGCGTCTAATAAGGACTCCAACCAATAGTTGAAAAGATCTGATATAACTATGGGTCTATAAAATAGAAAAAGAAAAATGGCGAGTACCTCCATTTAATATGATTTTATACTTCTAAATGTGGCTTAACTGCATTTATTTTGACAGTTTTACTAGTTGCAGAGAAAGATTTTTAATTTCAAAAAAGCAACCAGGTGTTAAGTTATGATGTGTTTTTGTGGATTAAGCTACCCAAAAGTACAAGTCCAATAATATCCAACAATATGTCCAGTAATATAATAATTATTCCCAGAACGAGTGCTTTTACTTTTGACTTTAGATACATTTTGACTGTGATGCTTCTTTATTTTTATTTCTACTAAGTAAAAGATCAAAGTATTTCTTCCATGACTGGTAATAAACTGACACAACAGAACAATCATCAGTGTCTGTTCAGATGAACACTGCGTCTTTTGTCTTTTTATACAAAGCCTAGTTGTCCTTTCATTGTACGTTCCAGGGTTTCGGAGCTGAGGTGTGTATAATGTGTGAGTGTGTGTGTGTTTAGTGCTACTGGCCATTAAAAGGATAACTGACTGAGGTCAAAGGTCAAGCAGAGGGACACTTAGAACAAGCCCGCGGGGCATCTCTACTGTTTACTTTTTGCACAAGGGATCACTGCAGGAGAAGGAAAGCACTGTCTAATTTGCATGAATGCTTTCATCATTTCTCCCTTATCACTGAGGATGATAGCAGTGAAACAATAACTTCTAACATAACATAGTGTCTATGTTTCTTCTGCTAATAAATCGGTCCTTTAACACTGATGAATCAATGCACATGTGGCAGTCAGTGGAGGTGGTTTTAACTACATTGTTCAGGTAAGTTTGGTAGTTTGGTAGTCCCACTCCGAGCAGGTCCATCGCAGGCACGGTTCGCCTCAACACATTTCCATGGCTCAGTTTGACTCAGCAAGGCCAAAACTGCTGGTGAAAAAACACCAAAGACCACTCACTGTGACAAATGGTGTGTTTCTTAATGTTAAATCTTTATTTTAAAAGGATCTCTGTCCATTAAATGTAGTGGAGAGCCGTTTGATCTTTATTTTTGTCTTATTTTTCACTGATTCTGCACTTCAGAATGAGTTTGGCATTTGAAGAAAGTAAAAAAAAAAAAAAAAAAGAAAGAAGAAGAAACTTTTCTTGGGTGGCCATATGGAGAGTGAGGCGTGTGCAAATCTACACATGGTACAGTCTCCCACCGCCAGAGGAGAGCGAAACAGCCTCAACACATCAATAAAGTGTACGTCTTTCACATGTAGAAATACCAAACTATCAGTCACACAGCATGTGTGCAGGGCCAAGTCCACGGACTCCTCTACACTTGATCTCACATCCTCTCTGAACATGTGCGTTCAAAATGTGTGCCACCTTTCTCCCATTCGCACCCCTGATTGGAAGTGCTGTTTGTGCAGACTATAAATCATGTTTAACCCACTCCTTTTTTTGATTTAAAGCTTCAAACAAAATGCCATTTTTTTAACTCAGTATAAACAGTATTTGGTGATTTGTGGGTCAAAAGTGTGTAGATCTCCGGGTAAAGATGTGACTAAAATTGGCTGAAAGTGGAGGTCGTAAAGAGGAAAAATCTGTGTAGGAGGCTGGAGTAAAGTGGCTTCTGTTCCTGCCGTAGCATCTTGCCTGTAAACCCGTGCAATAACGCAGCATGCTGTGTAAAAGATTTGACTTTTGACCAACTTTTGTGCAGCTTTTGCCAAGAGATATGTGGAGGAGATTCAGTAGAGGCTACCACATGTAAGAACATGTAGTTGTTTAATATAGGGCATAAAGAACATTTACTCACACTGGGATTTATGTAATGTATCCAGCTAACAGTTGTTCTTCTGACTATTCACTCTGCACTACTTACTGTATCTTTACATAGCTTTTAATATCGTTTAATTTAAAAATTCAGTCATTGTACAATTTACACTGAGTTGTTTTCATCCTTCTTGTTTATTTGATCTTTACTGGTCTGTTGCTTGTCCTGCTTTAACGTTCCCACAGGGATCAATAAAGTTAAATCTAGATACCCTAAAAAACTCAACTTAAAGGTTAGAACATCAAATTTTACCACCAACAGCTTAGTGGAGTCTGTTGTCAGTTGATCCAATGGGATTACAACCAAGAGCAAAAACTCAACAGCCTCAGCTCCATGAAGAAGAAAAAAAGAGAGAGGTTTTTTTATTCTTTTGCATAATAACAATGCAAGAAATGATGTAAAATTGCTGCGGATGAATATGAACGCTGGCTGAGGTTTCATCACAACGTCATTCCTGCATGAATGTTTCAACCACACTTGGCCTGATTTATAATCAAAATGTTCTTTTTTAATTTCATATTACAGATGAATGGATAAGGCTGGCGGTATGTAGTGTTTTTTGACACTGCTATATATCTGACGAAAAACCTCTTAAATCCAAGATTCATTTGAACAGGGAAACTCTTTAAAGCAACATTATGTAACTTTTTTAACAACAGCTTCAAAATCATGTTGATGGTACAGTGTCTTGTAACAGGGTGAATGGTGTCTCTGCCTCTAACACTCATTTCGGCACTGTGCAACTTCAGTGACGGAATGATTACAGCGTTACATTCATGTTAACTTATTATTATTATTATTACTAGTGCAGTGCCCGTAGGAAATATGTGTTCCTATAGAAAAGTGGGAGGTTAAGAAGCATTTTCACTGATGGCCAAATGAGGCTGTTTGAAGGTGGAACGTCGGGGATATTTAGGTTTGTTATGAAATCCGATATTCCAGGGTATAATTGTTCGTTTTTGACTATTTTAGATTTTGCCATTATATTTCACCTTAAAAACTATTTACTTGGTGTGATTATTTTCAGCACAACCTCACTTGTGTGACTGTACAGTTATTTTTTCATTTTGACATATTGTATTAACACAATAGACCTAAAATCACAAAAAAAAACATAAAATCTGAGTAGAAAAAGTTATTTTTCACTGTGAAAACCACAAATATGTTTAACAAACCATTTTTTATTACTTATAATGCAAATATAA
>CAEMYA010000092.1:8203699-8221182 GCA_903131615.1 Diplodus sargus
GTTTAGTCACATTAATCCACAACAGTCAGTTTAGATCATGCACAGAACAGAACGGGACCGAACCGCCGGCTAACTCCCGGCCCAGCTCGCGCCGCTGCAGGTATAAATCCGCTCTCCTCAGACCCGGACAGACACGGTCCGGTCTCGTTTGGTCTCATTAATCCACAACAGTCAGTTTAGATGCACAGAACAGAACGGGACCGAACGCTGCCGCAGGTATACATCCGCTTGTTTCTTAATGTGTGTCGTAGTGCTGAGCTCTGCAGTGACTGGCTCTAATGCGCATGTCACTGTGGGGGCTCGGATAGACTATGCTCCAGAGTGTATAAAGCATTTATGAAATAATTCATTAACGTTATCATTGTAAGCAGCCATGTTGAAACTCTCAGGTCAGTCTGATCCTGATCCGCAGAGATATTTCACACACACACACACACACACACACACACACACACACACACACACACACATACACACACACACATACACACAGACAGACAGAGGTTCCTTGCTTTTATAGAGAGATTATTATTATTATTATTATTATTATTATTATTATTATTTCTTTTATTTGAACAGGGACAGTGCACAATAAAAAATTAACCCTGTCTATGACAAGGAGAGATGCATTCCACCAGGTTTTAGCAAGTTGCTATTTTCCACGCGTAGTCCCTGGGCAGGTAAATGGAGCATACAATACATTAAAAACAGTTACTAAATTCACAGTTGTGCAACTTCAACATACAAGTTTTCAAGTTGGTTTGTAGTCAGCACCTACATCACTTCTGACAAACTGTTACAGACCTGGGATTTGTCTCCAAATCCCATAACATACCACATTCTACATAATATTGCTTTAAAAACAGGTCAGAAATATATTGTATTCTTTTTGAAAAAAAAAAAGGCTTAAACAGCTGTAGTTTTGAGCAAATGTTACTGACGTGCTCTAGTGTGTATTTTCGGCAGCATGACAGTACATGTGGGATTGAGTCAAAATGAATAACAGTGTGTGTTGATGGTAATAAAATAACATCCAGCATGGCGTGCTTTTACTCTTTTATTGACAACAATAGAGGCTTTGGACACACACACACACACACACACACACACACACACACACACACACACACACACACACACACACACACACACACACAGTTTACGTGTCAGTAAATCAGTTTATTGTTGGGTTTGATCTTTTCATGTCGACAGTGAAATAATATATGTAACCTTCTCCTGTAAACCAATGATGACTGAATATAGATTCCCTGTTCATCTGACATTATACAATATTTGTATTTCAATAGTTTAAAAAGCCATCATGAACCTAATGTTTTCTCTGGGGAATTGTTTAAAGATGTCATCACTGTTTGAGGTTTCTCTCCAAAAAAGTTGTATTCAGATCATATTTTTCTGCGGGAATCGGCTGAACTAAGTAAAGAAGTCACAACTTAAGTCATCTTTGTGTTACTTTACTCTCCAATACGGGCATGCAGGTATTTTGGTTCATATATGAGAAACAATCATCATAAACCACCACCAAGGCAGATATGATTGAGGAGACAAGAAGAAGTGTTGACTGTGACCAGTGCTGATAACGGTCCCAGACAAAAGGCCCGGGTCTGATGGAGGAGATAGCAGGGATGCAGCCATATTTTGGGAGATACAATACTTTATTTTGCACGCTTACGTGAGTAGAACTGTGTTAACATTTTGATGGACGACCGCGATCTTTATCTGACTTGCAAACTATCCAAATGCCATCATCCTATCAATTTTAGCATGAACGATAAACTGGCTCGTTGATTTGCAGATGGGAAAAAGCCCCCCCGGTCAGGGTCTTCGCTTTGATCACGACCTCAGCAAGATGGCTCCACAGATCTCAGATGTACAGCACCAACACCTGCGTCAATGTTGTTTGGCTATGCTCCATTGGCTGTCTATCAACACGAGTGCTGATACACTGCCAGGGTCTGCCTGCAGGATAAATGACCATCCAACCTGTGGGAAAAAAAGCACACACAGAAGAGACACTGTCCATGTTGAGAAAATATAACTTTAGGTGGGCTGCAATGAGGAATGTGTGAATAAGAGGTGTTGAATTGTTAATATTTTGAAATTATTATCTTAAACCAAACAGTGTCCTACTGTACACACACGTGGACAAAAGCGATATGAGCATCACAGCATGAAGTTGCAAAGATCTTCATTTGGCTTGCGCAATAATACAGTTTTTCTGTTTCAAACAGTTGTTTGAAGGATACATGAAGATGAGGTAATATATATTTGTGGCTATGTAAGATCAATAACTGGAATCAAAGATGGTGAAACAAAATAAACCTTTTGTGCCATCAGGAGCATTATTCTGTTTACTTGAATAAAAAACGTCAACGATGGAAAACACATTTGTAGTAAACTTATGTTTGTGCAGCCAGCTGCTGGTTAGCTTAGCTTAGCACGAACACTGAAAACAGGAGGAAACAGCCAGCCTAGCACTGTCAAAAGGTAACACACAATGCATCCACCACCACTCTGAAGGTCACTAATTAACGTGCTCTATCTCGCTTGTTTAATCAGAAAAAAATGTTAAATTGTGATATATATCAGAAATGCCTTGGGAGAATTTCTTCAAATTTGGAAGAAATAAGGTGATGTCCCCAAACTCATTTTAGACCATTATTCAGCAACTCATAATATGTATATTTAGCACATTTTTAATTGGATAAAATTACAAAGTGAAGGCATTATATCAAAAGGTCAAAGGTCAACGCCATCATGACATCTTAATATTCTGGTAAAAATGAACTCTGATGTTGAATAATGAACATTATTCAATGTCACAGCTCAGAAATAGCAGCTTGACCGGTGCGTGGAAGCATACAACTGCAGTGTGGTACTTTTTTCTTAACACCACTCGCAACTGGTCCAAACTTTAGGTAGCTTCTCATTTATCATAGACACAAAAGAATATTTGTCTCTCATAAAAAAAAAAACAACCCAAAAAACCTTTTCTTATCAGGAAAGGAAACTGCTCCACACACAAACAGGTTTCTTAAAATGATTGGGTTTTATGCACATTATCACACTGACAAATAACTTTTTTTGGACTGACCAAAACTGTCCAAAAATAATGAAGCCTGGCTGCTCAGAAAGGAGCATTTGTCAAGAGAGCACTGCAGCTGCTAGAGCACTTTAATACTCAGGAGTTTATGATCTCCCCCATTCTCCAAAGTGCTTCCTTCCCCAGGGGGTCATTACTGGCCTCCTGACTTCATATTGGTACTTAACATTACCAATAAAGGGGGATCCAGTGTCATTAAACAGCACTGCCGATTCTTAACTGTTCCTGAGCAGAGGAGGCTGCTGACGGACTTAAATCAGAGGAGGGTTAATCCAGGAGACACACACACACACACACACACACACACACACACACACACACACACACACACACACACACACGCGCGCACACACACGCACACACACACACACACACTCTGGCAGATACACACCCCTCTAGACTTAAGTTTATTTTACAGCTTATAGAAGATTAACACATGAAGACATCCAGGAGGTTTTCTGCTCTCGCCTGTCGTCCTGCGTGCCAATCAAAGCAGAGAAACATTTCTGACAGCCCTTTCAACATGTATCACTTTGGCTTGATTTGCATCGCTTCGAGAATGACACCTGATCATATTTGCCTTCTGGGTTCATGAGCGTGACATATTGGTGTTGTCTCTTGGCTGTTGTTATATGTCAGACAGTCAGTTGGGTTTTGCAACTGCCAAGATGTAATCTCTCTCTGTACGCTGCACCGAGGACCTCTGCAAGGCACGAAACAAAAAAAGATAATCTGGGAGGAAAACGTACGTCATCTGGAAGGGCTGCATAGATTGAGCATGATTTTACTGGTTTAATACTTTTATCATCAGTGAACCATACTCCAACATACAATAGATAAAATCTGTTTGCTCACTTTCTTTGCAAATTTTCTCCACCCTGTTGTTGCCGCAATATTCTCTGTGCTTTTCTTCTGCTGTTTAAATAATATATGTACACTTGTTTGTTCATAAAATAAAACCCTCCGGGTGCAGGTTTCACTTATATTTATACAACAACTTTTCTTATAAAGGGTACGGTTTCTTTCATCAGAAATTGCTATTTGACATCAAACAAGAAGCAGAGGTAGCTGTTGCGGTCAAATGCTCCCCGTGTGTATTATGTAAATATGTATTAGGCTTTCCAGGAATACGTGTGACCAGCTCTCAGTGAGTAACATTCACTGCAGGATCAGAGCTCCGTGATCACGGCGTGGAAACACCCAGTGGTGCATTGAAGCAAACAGGAATGAAGGGATGAAAGAAAAAGGGCTGACATTTGTAGTAAGAAAGAATGTCAAATCTGTAAAAAGTGATGGGTTTTGTTCAGAAACAGAATTCTTCAGCTTTCACTTTCACACTGACTCTTCCCCAGAAAATCCAGTATCGTATCCCCAGCAATAAAACATTCTTCGTTCAAAGAAAAACTTGCGGTGAAATCAATCAATTATCTCAAATCCCCTAGGTATTCAGTGACATTTTAACAAACTTGACTCTAAGGATTTTTTTATATCACATTGTAATCATCCATGTTTTTCAATCCACAGGTGCAACCATGCAAATGTTGACATTCATAGAGCAATCTGCCGCGTTTCAAAAGCACAGTATCTATCACTGTCAAATAAAAATATCCATGACATTGCTGATGCGGCGTAGATCCACATTCAGAGCCTGATTGATACGTTGTTTGTGCAGTAAAGTACACTGAACCCTGCTCTTGTGGCTTTGTGCTCAATCCCCCTGTAGCAAAATGTCAGAGCAGGCTGGCACATGCTCAAAAATAAGATACAATATTGAAGTTTATGATAGACGGGGATGAAAAAAAAAAAAAACTTCTCTGAGGCAACTCGCCCTACAAAACAACAAGAAATAAAACAGCTCAAGTGCACTCATTCAACATCATTGTTGATGTGACAGCTTATTCGTTTGGCGAGCGAGTGAAAAGGGCCTGTTACATGCTTCTCTGACACTTTTCATTATCACCTGCACAAAAGCAACAGTGAAAGACGAGGAGGAGGAGGAGGAGGTGGAGGAGGAGGTGGAGGAGGAGGAGGGGTGAAGTTGACAGTATCCCAACGCTCATTCATCATAGCCGAAGGTATCTGCATCATGCATTAGAGTCAATAAAGCCTGGTGAAACTGGAGCTGATTTCTTGCTAAATTCCGCCATTAGTCACAGGCCCATATTTCAGGATTAGCCAATCCTAAAAGGGGTAATTTTTGCATGGTGGTGGGGGGGGGGTTGGACTCTCAAGGCTGTCTGAGCCCAAGTGCACTCAACTTTTAAAGAGTGTTTGTTTAGGTATAATTTTTTAAAAAGTGGTTTCATTTTTTAGAAACGACCAGTTGCAAAATTCCTGAATTTGCGGCCCTTTGTGGGGTTTAAGTGATCTCACTGCAGAGCACAAAAGAGGGATATGAGGGGAAGCACCGCATGGAAAAGGTGACGGTATGTTTTAAAAAGTCTAATGGTTACCCTCAAAAAGTATTCAACTGTCGCATGTATGCTTGTGCTTTTTGTCGTCCCCCCCTCTCGCCCCACCCCTGTGGCGCTTAGTGTGGCGCGATCGCGTTTCTCTCGCAGAGGTGAGGTGTGCGGAAGACAATATGACGCCGCGGAGCCACTTAAGATCCCTGCTGATATTTGATAGAAGTCTTAATCGTTATTTTGGGGCGAAGCGGGACAATGGCGCCTGCAGGAGTGCCATCAGATTGAGTTCCTTTTTTCTTTTTTTCTCCAATATGTGTCATGCATGTTTAATCGTTTGCAATCGAGGGAGATTTTCAGCACCGAGCCATTATTTGCAACTTGATCCCGTTTGATTTCTCCGTGCAGTGAAAGGAAATAGTTCCCATTGAGCTCTGTGAAACAAGTAAACCATAACATTTGGTCAGACTCTCTCGTGTGGTTTCAGGGAAAACCAAAATATCCTATTCAGAACAGGCTTCAGCAGGCTCAGGGTGCACACTGAACTCCTGCTGAACTGCTTGTTAATGATTATAACCCTGATATATGCGGGTATATATGGTAAATGAGGGCACACTTAGGAAACCACAGGGGCCTTGTTATGCTTTTGCTATTTTCTTACAGCTTAAGGAGGTCCACCTGTTCCCCGTTAAGTCACACCATGTCACTGCTAACTCAGAATATTTTAAAAGCAACATGAAGAAACGCAAAATCGCTGCTGTCAGCGAGTCTGCTGCTCAGAGGTTTCATTAAAAAGAGGTTTCATTAAAAAGAGATGAAACCTGTCTTAACGCATTATAAACGCTATTTCAGACCTCATCCACTGACAGGGCTAAAAAGAGATGTTGTGCTTTGCACAATTTCAACACATTTGTAGCGTTTTGATTCATGCATGTGAGGATCTGATAATAAAAGGCTGCAGCTCCATAGAAAGTCGGTGAAGAGGCTGAACGTGAAAACAATTTCCAGTGCTTTGAATGTTTTTTTCTGAAACATGTCATGTTGCAGCGGTGAGTGAAAACCTTTCAGCGTGGCTGAAAGGAGAAAATATGAAAACTAAAAACATGGATTTCACGCTCACTTAGAGCTGTATTGAGCATCTGGCAAGCACTTCTCTGCAGCGCAGCCTGTGCCACGATGTTTGTCCTTCAATATCCAGTAAAGAAAAGCAGTGCTGTGCTACAATCAAACGCCTTTGTTTTAGCTCCTAAACAAAATACACCAAAAAATGACTGCTTGTAGGCTCTATCGTCTGACAGAAGTGTAAATACTGGAGATGGAACACTATGGTACTGCGTCTAAAGTTAATAAACAGGAATCATTCAAATGAAAATTCTTTTGCATCATGTGCAAAAATTACCATCATGTATGTTTATCAGCAGGAAAAAATGTACTTTGAAGCTTGATCCGGACACAACAAGCCAAAAAGCAGACACTATAATACTGGAGTGTACTACAGGTGGTTGACAGAATAATAGGAACTCTACTCATCAAAAGGATTTACATTTTTATTCTATTCTATCCAGCTTTATTTGTAAATCATGAATCGACCGTACTGCTGTCGAGGTGCGTGTCAATTAGCATCTTGGGCAAATTGCTTCAAACTTAATATTGCATTATTTTGGTTAGTTTCAGCCTCTTTCTAAATGTTATTTGTCTTGATTTGTTGTCAGGAGTTATTATTATTTCATGGCCTTTTGGAGCGCAGTTAGTTCAACTCGCGATGAAAATGCAGACGCTTCTTATGGACCACAATTTCAGAAACTTCGATTCAAGGTACAGAATGCTCTCCCATTATTGCCTTAAATATCCCCCATAGAGTCATGAATGTCTCCTGTGTTGCTTGTTTCCATAAATTCAGGTATTTTCACATGATCTGTTCCTGAAAATCAGACTTGCTTAAGTACAAGTTGTAATTTGATATTATCCCAAAATGATTCTTGGTTTGTCTAATATTTAGATCATTTAGCTTCATTCCGTCCACCTTGCCGTAGGGTGATTAATCAATTTCAGAGTTAAAAGGTGTAGTAAGTGATTCTGCAGCAAGATTTGACATTTTTGAGGACCTGGGAGTGAAAACTGAACAATCAACTGTCTTTCTCCAGAATTAATCGCTGCACCTTTAAAGGGTCTACATAATATTATCCACTCGCTGCAACGTGTTTCACACAAATACATGTTGATTCCCAGGTGTCAGTTTTAGTCCAGCGATTAGACTTCGGAAAATTTCAAGTTGATATTCAGCTCCAGATTTGGGCTAATCGCTAAAAAATTTTGGATTTAGTATCTAAATCTAAGACAATCTGTGACGGGAAAGGATACTAAAGAAGAAGCTGTACATTGTCATTCCTTGGTGTGTTATTCCGTCATTCCTTTTTGTTTAGGGTCATAGATTATAATCATTTCCATATTGTCCTGCCCAAGTGACAGTAAAACTTGAGCATGAAACCTGAGTTGTAAATTTCTTCAGGTAAAAAGTCAAATGATACAAAAGAAATAAATGTTTGCCATTAATGAAAAAAATGTAAATAAAGTTTCTTTATGACGTTTAACTTCCAGTTGGTCACTGATAGTGTTCACACATTTCATTTTCTTACATCAACAGGTTTCTACTGGTCACATAATCATTCCCCCCTCACTGCTTTGACTGCACAGTGAATTCCTCTTGATGACTGCAGTGGGCCTGCTATGCTCTGGCTCAGAGCCAGTCCTGTCTACATTTCACTGATGGACTCGCACAGCAATTTGCCTGAACAAACTTATCCCAGCTGTACGGCTAAACCTCTGGAAAACGCATCACTGTGACAATTTCAGGCATGTTTGCGCTTTTCAAACGGATTTTCAGAGATGTTCCTTCCTGTAACTTATGTTATTTGAGTCAGAATAAAAATAGAATCAGACTGACTCATGTCAGCACACCTATTGAAGACGGCATTCAGTTCATGTGCGAGCTTTTTCTTTTCAGACAAGTAACACTGAGTTCAGTGGAAACCTGTCAGGAGATGAATAGCAGGGTAATACAGGCTTTCAATGTATTACAAATGACACCATCATAAATAACCTTTCCATACGACGGAGCAGGTTCTGCGTTTGAAGGTTGTTTTTTTTAGGGATTGATGTCATACATCTATGGATATATAGTTATTAAAACACGTCCGATGAAAGGACAGTTTTTAACACTCTATCTCAACAGACGAAGATCACGTCAAAATCTCAAACAAATAGAGGACAGCATCTCGCCAAAATTAGCGCTAACTGCTGCTGGCAGAAGCTACCGTTAGCTAGTTAGCTCAGCTAGCCATGCAGCTAACTACATCTGCTCTGCTGATGGTTTTCGTTCATTTTTTACATGTTTTCAGCTAAAACTCTTCCGTACTGAACCTTTAAGAAAATAATTCTGATGAGCTGATGTACAGAATTAGCGTCAGTGAGAACGCGAGTGGTGTTTGATCCCCAGATACTTGAATAAATGCCTGACTGAGTTAAAAAAAAGGTAAAAATCAAAGCAAGAATGGCCATATTGACAGCTGCAGTGTGAGTGTGCAGAGCCTTTCATTTGCGAAGTGACTTAGACTAAATAACATTCTGTTAAATGAATGTAATGTAAAATGCTCTGTGGTATACAAAGTGTAAAGTGGTGCAGGCCATAACGAAGATAGCGATACAGACAGCATCGATGACAATAGTGACACCAAAGCAAAATGTATGAGCTCGCATTTGGACGTGTTACACAGAAGAAGAAGTTTAAACAAATCACCGCACATCTCTGACTCCTGTGAACGCTCTCCCTGCTTAATGCCGCAACAAAACACGGGTCTGACAAATATGACAGGCCGATCTTTTTGTGAATGACAACAAGTCATCACAAGATTCCTGTCCAGGGTGAAAAAGTTACATACACATCTGCTCTGAGAGAGAGGAGGGAAAGTGCCTTTTGAATGCGCGGCGGAGGCCTTTTACTGCAGCCTGGAGAATGGCGTGGGGATTTGTATTGTGAAAGGCCTGAGAGGAGCGAGGTGGGGCACTTTGACAAGCTCTTTGTGAGCGGAGGAATCACATATTAATTGCAGCAGAGGGCGGCTGCCATCGCTGTCAATGGGCTTTCGTCTGCAGTTCCAGGTGAAATACCACGGGCTTGAATTCAACAACTAAATACTTATCTCATGTATTGTTCTCTTAAAGTGAGCGCTGAGTCTCGTGTGAAAGGATGAAGGCTGGTGTATCTTAAGGCAGCGCCTGATCCCGTTTGTCAAAAGCACGTCTGTCGTTACCTCAGTAATGGGTTAAGCCTCGAAACCTGCCAAAGAGTACAGGGTTGACAAAACATACATCATCTTCTCACACACTGTTAACTCCTGTAAGAATGGTGTGCATTACAGCAAGCGATAACCTATAAATGACTAATACTAATACACAATGCAATGTAAGTGAGCACGTTTAAGGATCACCATAATGCAACTTTCTTGCTGTTTTCACTTCGCTTCACTTCAACACACACATTTATTTGTGGAAAATGTGCCTGCATTAATTTGCAGATTTTTAGCTTCAAAATTTGATAAAAAGAAAAAATGGGAAAAGATATAGAAAATAAAACCATGTCCAACGGAAACAAGCCTGAAGCCAGACACACAGCAGAAACGTGACAGACTGTTCAGTGCGGACAAAAGGAGCAGAGTGCGCATAGAGGCCAAAACACATGTGAAAATATACTACACAACGCCTCAATACATCATTTCTGTCAAGATAGTAAGAGCATAGATGACATAGCGTGCAAGTTTTTGCTTTTGTTTTATTTCCAGACTCATCTATGTTGGTTCATTTAAACACAGTCTGTCTAAATTACAGAGATCTTCTCTGCTGCTTGTACCCCTTTTAAACATTTTCCACACTCTTTAAACAGTGTTTGTCTCTGGAAGAAGCTCAGACCAAGGCAGCAGACAAAACATTTTTTTGATGGATGTTTCAAGAAGTTGCATACGTCCATTTTTCAAATTGACGATGTGGTTACAGATAAAACTTAAAAACCTCCATGTGACTTACTACTTTATATAAATGGTTTAACATTTTGGGGAAATATGCTTATTGGCTTTTCTGCAAAGAGTCTGATTAATGCCACTGTCACGTCTTTTCAGTGAGTACTGAGCAACCACAATCAGCCAGTTAGCTTAGCTTAGCCTAGCTTAGCACAAAGACCAGAAACAGTAATGCTGGTTGCATCCAAAGGTAACAAAGTCCACCTATGAGCACCTCTAAAATATATATATATATAAAAATATCGTTTCAATGGAAGTGCAACCACAATCTTTTGTTATCTCTTTCCACCCACTCCTAAATTGTCACATCACAATAGCGGATGAAAACGTTCATAATTCTGAACTAACATTTGCAGACTTTCCGGAAAATCTGTTACATTTTCACAAAATTATTGTAGCTTTATTAATCTATATAACAACAACCTGATGACCAAGAAAAATGTGGTATTTCTGCAGGACTTCAAAACAAATCCTTTAAATATTAAAATAACCAGTTTAAATAAAATAGATTTACACATATACAATTGTTTATAGATGGCACTCTTTGCCATAGAGCTGTAGAGACAACTGAGAAAATGTAGAATAGGTGGACATAATTTATGGGACATATAAAAACTGGTGGTGAAGAGGAGTCCAAAGACACTACAGATTCACTGGACATGGTGATCTTTGGCTTTTGACACCTCATGCAGGTCAAAGACATGGAAAACATTTTGACCTAGTACTACCATTTTTTTTTTACAAAACAGATGCAGCTGCCTATTGGAATTGTAAGAGTATCACGATGTCCTCGAGTCACGGGTTGTTTAGGGATCGAAAATGCCGATTCCATGGACTGAATCTGTCCATCGTTAAATCATTAAATGCTAAACTTTGCGAGTGGAAACAAGCAATTAGTCCCAGCATGTCGCACATACCAAACTATATCACGCCTGAGCTTCTTGTATCGCCTTTCTCCACCGAATCAGAGGAACCGCGAGACAAAGAGCATTCATACATTTTCTCCTTCAACACTGGATATTCACCAACAGACACATTCCTTTACAAATACAGATAGACATATTGTACCATTCTCTTTACAACTTAACCCCACTCCTGTGGATGTGCTTAAGATGAAGTGGTCTTAACAGCTCACAGATGCTCACCATGCGCTGATGGTGGGCAGGTATTCAGGGTTGACTTCATCCCCCCTGAGCTGCAGCGATTCACTGTGACAAGTTCAAAACACATGCTGCCGTTGCACTTTCAGCCAAGCCTCTGCTACAAGTTGAAAGGGCTGGAAACACATTCGGGTAAAAAGAGCCAAACTAACCATTCTGCCCTGTTTCATCTGTTTCATCCAATTCCAACCTGCAGTGAAAGAGGAGGACACAACTCAATTACAGATGTCATTAAGAGACATGTATCAAAAGGAGGTTCTTCTTTGCTTTTTTTTGTTCGTTCGTCCATTTCACTTACAAATCAAACGGTTTTTGGCCAGACCTGTGATGTCTTTTCACTTGGTTGACGAAGTTTGGTACCGACTTGTGAATACAAATGGATATACAGTTTGAGTTTCTGACTCCGCAAAGTAATTAGAACAATTAATAAAAGTAAAGAGCATATGTAAATGTACCATTTCCAAGCGGAATAACTGTTGGTTGTTTCTGTTGCAAAGACAACTGGATCGTTTCTGTTTTTTCCTTATAGTAATGACTACAACACGAAATAAAATAGTTCATAATGGGCTATCCACTGCACACCCACAGGTTTGACAGATGTAACGCCTCTATGGATTAACTGGATACTAACAATACCAGATGCCAAAGCAGTGACAGATTTCAAGTACTTTCCCAGGTATTTATATAGCTGTCTATAATTTGTCTGTGGACAGATTGTTGTCAGTGCGGTAGCATCACAACCATGGACAATGTGGTCAAGAAACTTTACAGGTGCGTAGTTCAGAAAAAGCTGAAGGCTGACTTCAAAGATGGTCACATATTGAAGCGGGAACTACCCCAGAAGAATTACATGGTCTCTATTTTACTTTGTTTGCAGTCCAAGGTGGTCTGTCAACGATTATACAGAGATTATTATTTTATTTTGCTGGTTTATGGGGAACATTTTGATCACAGTGGGAAAAATGATGAGGTGCCATGTCCACCTGCCTTCATACAGTAAGGTTTACTCCCTTTGTTGCTGCAATATACACCTCTTCAGTGTGTAAGAGGATAATTAGTGATCAAGTGGACATAGCAGACATCATACGATTTGACCAGCAAATGCAGAATCACTGACTGTCTTCCAAAGAAAAATGACAGCATCAGTCATCTCAACAAAATGTTTGACAAACAGTCAAGTGACAGAGTCCGCGATGACTAGTATGACTCTTGTCCATTGTGGCAAATTGGCAATAGTCATTTCTGTTGCAACATTTATTTAAACAAAACTTCTTCAGCTTTTCTGTCAGAACACTTTACAGTATGTGCAGAATTCTCACAAATCATCTGCTAATAATCAACATCTGTGCTTATGGGTAATCTGTCAGCAGATATTAGCAGGCAGTGGCTGGTCCTGATGATCATGCTGCTGCTTTGGTCCGGCCCGGGCCACCAGATGTCAGGCAGGTTGTAATATTAAACAGCATGCTTTAACAATGAATGGCAGAACACCTGCAACAAAAGCAACTACAAAGAGGCTTCCTCTGACAGCATTTCCTCTCTTTTCAGCCTCCTACATGACCCCGGCACCATCTTGGAAAAAGATCTCAGCCCCGTTGCTCTGGACCAGATGCCAGTCCCTCGAGAGAGCTCAAAAGCAGCTCTCGCAAATTGAGCACCAGCAGGCAGAAATTGAGGGCGGACTGATGGAGGAGGGCACGGTGCACCTGCCCGTAAATCTTGACAAAGTTTTCCTTTCAGGAAAAGTGCTTGAAGAAGGAAATAACAAACACTGGTCAGAGGGCCAGGGGATAAAACCAAGACAGAGGGAGCAGCCAGACGGCCAAGAATCATGTTTAGGAAATCCTTCAATGAGATGACACAACAGCCGTGGCCAAACCGGACACCTCTGAGATCTCAAATTCAACCATGCAGACACTTAACTCCTATTTTTTTTTTTTTTAAAACAAGGTCTGTCTGAATGTGGACTGCTTTTGCAATGTTATACCCCAAATATTTTGAGGATGACTAAGGCTACACCTAAAACATCCATACTCTGTGTACTCAAAGAAATATAATATCATATACTTACATTTTTTAAACTAAATTAAAAAAGTATTCCTAGTTTGGCTAATAATGATGATGATGATGATTTACAACTAGGAGCATTAACAGCTGTAAAGCAAAAAAAGAAGACACGGCAGAGATTCAGCCAGAAGGCTAAAAATTCTCTTCACGGACAAATATATTTGAATCCATGGAAAAGACAACACGACATACTTTTCCCACTATGGTAAATTACAATTTCTGCAAAAAAGTCATAAGAATAAAATAAAAAAAGACCAGCCAGAAAACCATCTTGACCTTAATTTAACCTTTCCATCAGAGTATAATTTGTGCCACATGGAAAGGTTTGCAGAAAATGACAAGAGAAGAGTCAATGGTAGCCTGCAGAATACATCTTTTAAAGATGCAATATGTAAGATTTAAGTTGAAAACATTTTAAAAAAATAACCAAAATGATCAACAGAGTGTGAAGAAATAACAGTTTTGACATTATGGCATCCATGTATTGTGTTGCAGCGATATCTCCTGAAGATAGCATGCTAACCACTTAAACCGGGCCTGTCCTAGTCCGAAGCTGTGGTGCTTGTGTAAACAACAACACTTCTCTGGTGCTCCTAGCTCCCAGTCTGGCCCGTAGCTGCACAGCAACTGAGCTAACTAGCTAATGGCAGCTACAGTTAGCAGGCACTCTCGCGATATGTTGGTGTTCTGTGTATGAACTCGGCAGGTGGCCACTTCTTACATATTACACCTTTGTATGTTTATGATACAACTACCTAGCTTGCTAATTGTCAATTAACAACAAACTGTTACTGCTAAAGGTTCAATTTAGCTCTGTTTGCCAATTAGCCTTTCCCTCTTTCAGTAAATCAATTCTGAGATTTTTTCCCCCACAGACTAGCATTAGCAGGGCTGGCTACAGTGTTAGCAGGTAGCTTACCAAACCTACAGTGAAGCAAGTTGATGTGTTTTGCTGTGACTACAATTAGAGCAAGCAGCTGAAGAAGAAAAAAGAAAGTTAGAGGAAAGAGTAGAACGCAAAAGACGAAGAGACAGAACATAAGGGTGACAGAAGGAGGGAGAAAAGAAAAGAGAGAGAACATGAGGAAGAGGAATAACCTTTCAGCTGCTAATATCAATCATGATTTGTATGCAGAGCTTACTGTAATGAAACTATGCGGATGACTGAAAAATAGTTATCCTGCACAAGTAGCAACAAATCAAAAGCTAGAGCACGTTTGCTCGTGTCACGGTGAATACTGCCTCTGCATTATTTGGATGTCAGCTGTCTTCTGTTTAAACAACCACTTCATCATCAGACTCAAATAAAATAAGTGCACCACAATGTAAGCATTGGTTAGGCAAATGGAACTCTCAGATAACACAGAGCAAAAGCAAACAGCTCGCTGCCAAATGTGGCTCATGTAAAACTAATTATAACGCACGTTTTGTTTGCACACACCTGTGGATGCACAGGCACAGTGTGTGTGTGTGTGCCTGTCTATATGTGTGTCTGCCGCTTGACAGTAAAACTAAATAAAAGAATAAAGTCCTGTCATCTTTTGTAGATTAACGTCTTTTTGAGTAATATGATTGAGTAAAGATATGATAATACATGGAGATGAATGAGTCACAGTTTTGCTCCTCTATATATTTGCTGTTAACTCTTAAATTTAAACAAGGCACAAAATCATGGTTAAATAAACAATGTTGAACTTGTGCCTAACATGTATTTTAGAGACACCTGTTATTCTTTAGTGTTTCCTAAGAGATTAGCAATTTCCCACCACAGTGATTTTCGGGGTTTCGTTTATTTACAAAGCATTTTAAATTTGAGTTTAATAGTCTATTCAAATCCCCTTTGTCTCTTATTTAAAGCTTTACTAACAAATAAAGGCATCAGGATATTTACATAAGCTATTTGACTGCGTATTTGTGTTACTGTGATACTACCACTTCATACTACAAATTTGAGAATTATTCATTGTTGGATGTGTGCTGTTCTAGTATTATGTTGTCGATGTGAATTTGTAAAACGTTATATTATTGACCACTGTCACATCAGTTAAAAAATGACCCCAGAGACAAACTGGCTTGTTTACTGTTCACCACAAACAAACATATATAAAAAAAATAGAATGCAAAACTAAACTAATGATTATTTTAACTTTACACAAATTAATCTATAAATGAATTCATTAATTATTCAGTGCATAAAGTTACAAAGAAAGAGTCTATTGCCCACCAAAAGCTGCTCAAAGTGGTACGTTTGCACTGTAGGTGTATGCACAATCCAAACATTACCCAGGATGCAGTTTTATTTTACCAACAGTAATGCTTTAAATATAGTCAATAAACACTTGGCATGAATAAAACTAGTTATGTATTGCTGTTGAAATGCTAATACATTTGTGAGAAAAGTCAACAAAGATCATGTAAAAATTCCCATTTTTTGTTTACAGAAGTTACCTTGTGGAGTAAATTACATAAAGTAAAAAAAAAAAAAAGACGAGTCAGTCACACAAGGCAGTCATCACACATAGAGACACCCAAGTATTTAATATACATGTTAGTGGAAACCTGAAGTCCCTCAGAGAAACGAGACCTACTAAAGTATGTGTAAAGTTATCATACTAGTTTATCTTGCAAAAAATGAATAATTGTATTAATTATACTTTAGGATAAATTGCTAAATGCGAAAAAACAACAGGATACAAAAGAAAAACCCTTAAGAAAATGGCACAGTATAACGTCTTGGTACATACTGCATCACATTTTGAGTGCATCTTGATTCAGGTTATTTTTCTTTTCAGCAGAGAAATGAAGCATTCTTTAGCATGATTTATCAAAGATAAAAGAGGGAAGAAAGATGAATTCAAGGGACCTTCTTTGCATCTGTAAACCTGCATTCCATTGTTCAGCCCATCCATTTAAAAACCTGTAGACTTTGAATAAAATGTCACGCCAGTGATTCGCCGGAGCCTTTTTACGGAGGGTTTCAAGGTGAATGGAAGCCACAACCACTAGTCCTTTCACTGCCAAATGACTGCGGCTGAGCCCTTTCCTGGCTCGGTGAATCTGAAGGGGGTGGCGGCTTTGACCGCAAACTTAATTGGGTTTGTTTATTTGGGTAAAATTTACATTCAGGAACCCTGCGCACATCCTTTATGGAGACATATAAGAAAGGGCAGAATTGTTAAGGAGGGGAAGTTAAGATCAAAGTTTAAATGTGCAGCTTTGTTTATTGATATGTGAGGTATTCAAATGATGGGCTGTCAGGCTGAAGTGCTTTGAATGTCATGCAAGGTCATCTAAGTGTCATCTCTGAAGGATAGATAGATAGGTATATAGATAGATAGATAGAACAGAACAGGCATATCTTTTCTTTTCACTGGCGGTACTTGTTAAACACTTACAGCATCCTGAGGAGTTTGGTTGTGGTGAGGCGATAAGACATTTTAAAAGATCTATTTCCCTGTGTGAATTTAAAATGTAAAAGCACAAGATTGTGCAAACGCTATAGATCTTGAACATGTTGCAGAGAAAAATTGTGAATATTGCAACATTTCGGTCCTAACATGGATTCTAGTTAAAATATGTATTTTAATTTATTTGTATAAGATACACTTGATGTAAATGCAGACAAATTATGAACTGTCCTATGTAGAAAAAAAAAAAA
>CAEMYA010000092.1:8221194-8267710 GCA_903131615.1 Diplodus sargus
AAAAAAAAAACACGACAGAAAACATATATCAGTGGAGTCTACACAAACATTTGCCACAGTAAAAACAGCTTTATCTTTTCATAATGAAAACAAAACAAAGTTTCTGATATCAGAATGATGCAAATGGAGCTTGACTAAACCTGTGTGTTATTTGCATGGCTTGCCTTTGAAACTCCACGTTGCTATCGTCCGTCTTACTAAGTTAGTGCATGTAAATGAGAGTTAGCACTCAATCACTCAGGGCTTGGCAGTGTTTGTTTAGAGCTCAGATACCTGCCAGGTGTTTTCTGTGCGGCAGCAGCAGAGAGCTGCAGTGGCTGGTTCGTCGAGGCATCCGCTGGACACTGCTGCCATCTTGTGTTCTTTTTAAGGACTAGAGGCGCACATACATTCTTTGGAGGATGTTATCCTCAAGGTTTCTCTCTAAGTAGCTCCCTAAGTAGCTTTAACATGAGAAACATTATCAAAACACTTACATTTGTTTGTTTCAACACTTCATTGTTGCCTACATGATGCTCACTTTGGGTGAAATTGGTAGACGACATGTTTCATGTGGCTTCACAATGTCTTCAAATAGAAACTCAATGGATGTCTTCTGCACCTTCTCTATTTTGATTGACTTACGTCAGAGACGCTTACGTGCATGAAAAAACATTCAGATATTAGACTCCCTATCAGGGGTTTTGGGCTGTGAGTGGCTGATTTGATTAAGTTTACTCCCTGATCATACCCAGAAATCTAAACTGGACTGTAAAAGAGCAATATTTGATGTTATCATTAGATTCATGATAATAAATGTTTATCTTTCTTCTCTGAAATGTGGTAACATAGATTTTGTTAGCTTATAGATGGAGTAGACTACTATACTCTTCCTAAAAATAAAATTGTGATTGATGATTATTGTCTTTTATACAGTATAGTTTTAGCCCAATGGTTACAAACAAGGTAGAAAGAATGCTAGTTTCTTGAACTTTAGAGTTGCAATACTGCAATGTAAAAAACATGTTAAAGTCCCATATTAATAATCCTACGCAAGTGAAACTGCAAAGTTTTATCAACGATATAAGCTATTGAACCTATAAAAGTTCATCACATTTTATAAACATGGTGTAGGTTGTGTATCTTGTACTTCCTCACACAGTACACAGTGCCAGTATAAACAGCAGTTTATTTAAATGTTTGCCAAAACAGTTAGAGATATTAGCTCTAATGGCAGAAATGCAGTAAACCCCTTTCCTATTTATGCGGATGCTTATAACATTACAAATGATAAGTTATTAAAATCGTCCCATCACGGATAAGGCCTCAAACATGATCTCCATGTTAGTCGTTAACTTTTACATGAATACAGTCATTGCCACTCAGGCAGAAAGTTACAGCCGCGGTCCCCCCAAATATAACACAAGATGATTGACGTGCGATCCAGCCAATCGCATTGGAGGTAGGCGGGATTTCCGGGGACATTGACAAATCAGTAATGGCAACAGAAGAAAAAGTTTAATATGTCAGCATAACAACACCGAGGGGGAGTGAACTTATAGACAGCAGTCATATTTTTAAGAAACATAATATTTTTCACTTAATTGTGTGCAGTTACAAATCAGCTCAAAGGTAAACTAACTAACAGCGCTTCCTTTTCGGTACATATTGACTTGTATCTATTCAGCCTACCGCTAACTGTCCAAACTTTTTGACATGGGCACAGTTCGCCTGGTGGAGATTCTGTAACGAGCGTCACTCGGACTAGCTAGAAGGCTAGTTGCTATGCTAGCTAACGTCGGCTAGCCGTTAGCTAAGTTCCCTTACGATCGAGCGATGCGGAGAGC
This sequence comes from Diplodus sargus, assembly GCA_903131615.1. Taxonomy (NCBI): domain Eukaryota; kingdom Metazoa; phylum Chordata; class Actinopteri; order Spariformes; family Sparidae; genus Diplodus; species Diplodus sargus. The sequence goes on from CAEMYA010000092.1 coordinate 8,223,021, forward strand.
GTAAACGTCTTGAGTGTTAGTTTGGGGGAAGTCGCGTGAACCTCGATGTCCTATCAAAGTTTTGTTTTCGTCTCTGTAAATGTCGCCGAGGTCATGGCAAGAGCTTGACTTGAATTTAAAGTTTGATTTTGTCTGCCCATCCGTGATGGCCACCAGTTTTGGGGAAGCCATGATCCAATCAGAGATCTCCAAAGTGGTAGTTAACGTTATCAAGCTAACGTTGCTGCAATTGTCAGAAAACGACGATATAACACGGCCGCTAGCCTGTTAATATCATCTTTATCGAGCTGTGTAGTCTGTATTTTAGTAATTGCCTTATATAGACATATGTATAAACGCTTTAAATACGGCCTGTTTGCTCAGACGTTACCTTTGGTGCGCATTAGTTGACAGCATATATGGTTATCAGAACCACCTCCTTTAGCATATCAGAGATGGGTCATTGTGTCATGCATAAAAAGAAAACGAAATAGACGTCTTTAAACTGTAGATCATTCAAATGCGATCATCTGTATTTGTGCACAAGTCGTGTGCACCAGAGGCTAAGTGGCTGAAGTTGACGGCAGAAAGTGATAGACTTTTTTTTCTTTCTAAATTGACAAAGTGGTCATTCGGACTGATGCTAAAGTGGACGGAAAGGTGTCCAGCTGTGCATCTGTATGTGTCACTAGTGATAAACACAGAAGACAGGCGTTTGTTCTCATTAAAGTTTGCAGTCCACATAACCAATTCACTTTTAGTGCATAAGCTATGATTGGTGTAATGTCCACATTCGTAAAGGGACTTGAAGGTCAATTGACTTTTACAAGGAAGATACATCTAAAGATATGCTAGGTTTCAAGAAGCACTTTGAGGTGCTCCTTTTGCCTGTATTTATAGTGGATGGAAGAGAGGGGAGACAAACGGAGGAATGACATGTAAAAGTCCGATTTGCAGACACGATTCAACTAGGTAGCCCCCTAATTTGAACAGAATTTCATAGCAATATTAATCCAGATGACACCCAAAGCAGATATCTTGCAATGCACAGTGCCGAAAAAGAAAATGTGACACTGACGAGCAAGGAGAAAAGAGCGAATGATACAGCATAATGTAGAGTGCACTTTGTGGAACTCATAGTGACATGTTTTTTTTTTTTGACATTGGCAAAGAGTGGTTGATTTCACTCATTGATCATTTAAGGGTCTGTGTTTTTGAATAATAATTTAGCATTACTTAACATATTTCATACATGATATGCAGCTCATTAAACAAAAAGTAGACTATTTAAACAGCTATATTAACTTGCATTACATTTGATTCTAGTATTGGACTTGTATTGTTTGCATGGCATTATGATACTGTCCCTTCTTTTGTTTCCTGAAGCCGTCTGCTGTCCTCTCAGCATTTCGGTAGATGACCACCCCTTCAGATACCTCAGGTGGTATGTCCCATCCTGGCCCTTCTCCGGGGGCCGGTCTATCACCAGGGCCCATCTTAGGCCCCAGCCCTGGACCAGACCCCTCACCAGGCTCTGTTCACAGTATGATGGGACCCAGCCCTGGACCTGGAACACCCAACGCACCTCACGGCATGCAGGGACAAAGTGATTACTCTCAGGACGGCATGTATCCTATGCACAAGGTACAGCGTCCCCACTGTCTGTTACTGTCTTTTTTTGTCACTGTTGCACAAGGAGAGTGTTGTAGTATTTATATTAGAGTTATTTTCTCTATGAAGTCTAAAATACTTGATTGTTATAGTTTAACTGAGATCCTTGTTACAAGAGACTGGCTGATTAACCCGACCAGACCAATATATCAATTAAAGTGGCTTAATGCAAATCATTGCATTAGTGCATACAGTATATTGTGCAACAAGAAATACCATTACAGAAATGCCAAAATATGTTTCAGGTAGTTTTCTGAGATATTTATTTATGCATTTAGCTGAGGCTAAGATGCTAATACATGAAGCATCTAAGAAATATAGCTATACAGCCAGATCAATTGGCCTCTTTAGTCCACTGATGACCTTTTTTACAGAGTTAAGATGAAAAGTAAACAGAATTCAGTTTTGTAGATCTTGATTTTCAGCTTATCTGATTATTTATAGGCTACATTACCTTTGTGTGGGAAAATGTTGTATACAATAAATTGATCATGACCCTGAATCTTTACTTCCTTTTTGTCAGACCATGGAGGGGATGAATGACAAGACCATGGCAGATGCGATGCACTTTGGCCATATGAAAGGTGTGGGGATGAGGTCCCTGCATAGTGGTATGGGGCCTCCGCAGAGTCCTATGGACCAACACAGCCAAGGTAACAAATGCTTTGTTTTTAAAGCTTAATTGCTTTCTAAGCAGGGGAATTAGATTATGATTATCTTACTATTTAAAGATTGTTGTACTGTAACTTTTTTCTTGCTCAGTATAAACACAGTATCGATACAGTAAAGTTAGGTTTTGTTTCCCAGCTTTTTTGGCTTCCCATAAACCAATTCTTCATCACAGGTTGGGTATTATGTCTAGGTACTGTAACTAGGCCAAGATATTCAGAGAGATTCAAAGAGATTGAAGAATCTGGTCCTCACCAAGAAAAAAAGGTCAAAAACAAATAACCCAGTTTTGTGTCAGAAATGTTTTTATTTTTTTGCTTTTCTGTTTTGGTAATAGTCTTGCGAATCCATAGATTTATTTCCCACCCCTCAGGTTGGTTCTGACCCCTAGGGAATCACCACTTCAAGGGTCCTAATGTGAACTTTGGGTATGTAAAATCATTAAAGCTTCTTCCTTTCTACTGTAGGATACATGTCCCCCCATCCGTCCCCCATGGGTGTCCATGAGCATGCCTCCAGTCCCATGTCAGGAGGTGGAGGTGGTGGGGGACCCACACCACCCCACATGCCTCCCTCCCAGTCAGGTCCTATGATGCCCATGGATCCCCAAGGAGCCATGCCCAACATGTCCACCATGGGCCAGCAGGGGCGGGGACCATCTGCTTTCAGTCCGGTCCAACTGCAGCAGCTCAGAGCTCAGATATTGGCCTACAAGATCCTGGGGCGTGGGCAACCCCTGCCTGAAAACCTCCAACTGGCTGTTCAGGGCAAGAGGAGCTTACCCACAATGCAACAGCAGCAGCAACAACAACAACAACAGCAGCCACAGCAGCAGGCACCTGGTGCTAGTCCTTACAACCGGCCTGCAGGTAATAAAACACAGTTGTTGAATGATACAAACTGGTTATTTTGATACTGTTGGTTTCTCTATTATTAGCAGGTGAATCTGGATTGTGCAGGATTTTCTTTTTTTTTGAGCATGGTCTCTTAAACTCTCATTTTAAAGATCCAGAATAAGGATTGTATTTTTTGTGACTTAATCCGATGACTTGATTGAGGCACACTTGACACTTCAAAATGAGCTCTGTGTCCTCCATGAAATGTGAGCCAGGCCACCTCAAATCATGGATGGTTCATATCTCGGTGTGGCCAAGATCTGACCTAAGAGCTTCCATGTCTGCAATGTAACCTGGCTGTTGATGTATTCTGGCATGAGCAGCATGTCAGCTTGAAAAGACAACTGTTGTAATTTCTAGAGACTTGATAAATTTAAGCTTATCCAATCTAAATAACTTTCAGGTGTCAGAGATGTTTTTCATGCTAAAACTCACAATTTTCTGTACCAAAAAAGTCCCCAATTTGCGGTTTCTACCTCGTTTATAAATGTTTCTTGTGATGGAATTTATGTTGTTTGTGTAGTTATCATTGCTATATTCATATTTTAAATGTTTTTATTTCTTTTTTTTTTTAAATGTAACACTGTCAAAATTGAATAATCTTTCGTACCAACTTCATTAAAACTTTTGAACTGAACATTAGGGCCCTCTCTCTCTCCCTCCCTCTCTCCCCCTAGTCCCTCCCACCCTCTCTGTAATAAGTTACAGTGAAAGTTGTGCTTTGTGACGTTAGTAAAATAGGGTAACTAAATAACTTTAGGTGCAAGACACAGTCTTTCATTTGAGAAGCTAGCAGTAGCTGTCTGTTTGACATCAAGACACAAGATTTGAAAACGACTCGTTTAGTGAATTACATCGTTGGAGTCTGTTCTATATACAATGGATGGTTTTCTGTTCTGTGGCTGGACTAGCTAGGATTAATCCTGTTGTGCGTCCGGTTACAGTGCTAAATGCTGCTCTTAATAAACTGTTAATGTTTGTGCATATTCCTGGGGTAAGGAGGATCCTAAGGTGTGTGATTTTATTTTATGAATGGGCGGATAGTTATGTGGCTGAATTATTTGGAAGAGAGAATGCCACATTGGTAAGTACATTAAGTAACGTAAAACATTAACAGAATGGTTTCTTTTCCTGGCTGCCTGGCTGCCTTCAAAGCCGCGTCCCTATCGCGGACAAGGTGATGGTGTTGCGTTATACATTTGAGACGAGATACCTTGTGGGGAGAATAACTGAAAACGGGTCAGATGAGAGAGGTCTGGTTATGCGACACTAGATATGACTTGAATGCCACACTTGTCAGCCTCCAGTAAAATCAGCTCTTCCAAAGTTTAACGTTATCCCAGGACCGCAAAGATTTAACTGTAACCCATATTTTCTAACTGCGTTGCCAGAGTATTGCTAAAGATATTTCATGGAGTGGAGAATTACTTTAAGTACAAAATATCACTGATGAAACGTAAGTCCCTCTTAGGCTACAAAAAAAAAAGACATGACATTAATTTTGAGATGTTTGTCGCGCATGTATGGCTGCTGCATATTTAATGTTAATGTACAGCAGTTACCTGTCTGTGTCAATTTGTTTACTTATCAGGAGTCAGTCTCATGCACACAGATATTTTCAGCAGAAGTGGCCCTCAAATTATGATCATGATCAGAGTATCTTCCATTCAAAACGGTGATGTACTCCTCTGCGTGGTTGATGGAGTTTGCTCAGCAACAATTGGAGCCAAGTTCAGCTGATGAAAATATTTTATAAAAGTTTCTATCGGTGCCTGTAGTTTGTAACCACTAAGTTAACTTATTTTGTCAGATTAACAGTTTAAAACATAAAGTTATTCATTTACAGTGTTGAAAAACAGCAGCCCTTTAGATTTTCAGAAGCATTAAAATGTTTTTCAATAAAAAGATAATTGCAACAAACAGGCAAGAAAGTAAAAGTATTTTGGTCAAACTGTAGCTACCGTAGCACAGCTCATCACAGGCTCTCATTTTCTGCTTTTCTACAATTTGAAAGTGCAACAGATGAGTTATTAAAATATGAATCGTTATTGTTTTGAAAGGTATGCCAATGGCACCTATGGGTGGTCCCCAGTCAAGTCCCTGCCCTACACCAGCCATGCAAGGTCACAATCAAAGTGCAGGACCCAAGCCTTGGTCTGATGGTAAGTAAAGCCTATGTGTCACCGATAGCTGCTGGAAATCTAGCAGGCTAAATAATTGGTTGAGTCAGCGATGGGCAGGGCAGATGGCATCCTAATCCATCCCTCACTCATGTTCTTTTCTTTCTCTTCCTTATTTTTTTGTGCAAGAACTTTCACTGCTTTGGCCGCATCATTCCCATGCCACATCTTGTGTGTGAACTTTAGGGGTGTCACAATTCTCAGAATCCCTGATTCGATGCAACTTTTTATGGTCAAGATTCATTCTGATTTTAACTTTTTCTTCAGCACTTACGTACAGAATTTTAAGACTATAAAATCTAATTGTGCAAAGGTCAAAGATAATTGACGTTATGTCTTAACAACTGTCATGTCAATGTTGGGGCACTTTACAACAACTGCTTGAATTTCTGCATTTGAGTGACATGTTTAAGAAATATTTGCCAAAAAAGAGTCCAGAGCTCAACAAAAATTATCAGCAAACAGCAAAAGAACTGAATTTAGTTTGTTTGTAATTGTTAGTAATTTCGTTAGTTTGTTGTTTGGGTTTCTCAAGTCTGTCCCAAGTAAGACCTCTTCCAAACGAAATCAATACAAGTTTTCTGGCAATGCTATCAGTTCTCTTCAGTTCACTTCTTCCCCCATGAGTGAAGCCTTTTATTTACCAAATCATAAAGGCTTCCTGAAAAACAAAATAACCCCAACATCCTATGTGTCTGGAAGTGCAGCTGCAGGCTACTGATAAGCTAGCTGTGTTGTCTTTGAAGTGTTTTGATGTGTTTTCATTTACTTTTAAACATGTGCAGGGCTCCAGACTTACTTTTTGCATTGGTTGCACTGGTGCGCCTAACTTTTTTTTTTTAGGTGCACTGGCACAAAATTTAGGTGCACTTGAATTTTAACGCCATAAGGAGACCTTTCTGGCTCCATAACTTTAATATAACGTGAATGATTTCCAAACAAGAATAAGATATTGAGAAATCCTTGTCTTTATTTGAAGGACATTGACATAAGAAAAATAAGGTGTTTCACTATTAGGCAGCTCCTCTTTGGCAATGTTCTATGCAACATTAAATTTGATAATCATTTCTGATTCCTCAGAGGACCTGATTGCTGCTGCCTGCCGCTGAATAACAGCTGGGAGAGGGGCCACTTTCTCCACACACCGGTCCCTGCATGTAGTGTGTTTTTTTGACATGCTGTGTTTTTTTAAAGTTCCGATACGAAACGTTGTTGACCCGCTTGCAAATGCACTATTACCGGCCATACTCTGACCGCACTCATGACAGTATACTCAGTGCATTATATTACGTCCTTTATCGTACCGTAACCAGGGAAGCTGTTTCAACCAGTCCTGCCTCTAAAACCGAGGCGGAAATGTGCCGGCCCGTGGGTGAGATGGGAGGAGGTGTCAACGACCTGTACTGTTGTGCGACCCACAACCGGGGAGTTTTAAAACCAAAAAACAGCTGATCACAGCAGTCAGTCCTTCATTTCATCCGTGAACATTAAGATGAACAACTGAGCAGCCGCTGAGATCCAGGAGCCTCGGTCTCTGCAGCTGTTTTGTTGTGTTAGCTTGATGTTGTGTCGGAAAGCTAAGGATGGTCGCTACTTTCAAATTAAAAGCCCCCCGCTAAGAACCCAGTTCTAAACTCCAGTGGGGTACAATGTAAAGCTCTTATTTTGAAGACAAATTCTATGTCAGCGTTCACAGCCCAACTTCCAGCTTCACGTCACGTCACATGTTTACGCCGACCTCAGAGGTGGCTTTTGGAAAAGGAGGAATATTACGTCTCGGTTTTAGAAAGACAGGCCGGCAAATTGCCTCCCTTACCTTGGAGCAAATGTGCCGCCTTTTCTATCTAAAAAGGGCTTACTCGGTTGTCTCCTCTGGTTCCGAGTCTGACGCCACCGAAGGACCGGGGCTTGGCATCTCAGCAGGAACCGAGGGAATGGCAGCAGGGGTGGTTGTCGGCTTAGATTGTTTAGTGAAAAAACTTTCAATACTTCTGCCCCTCTTCATTTTGCCTTGTTTTGTTTCTTTTATGTTCCCCTTCCGCTGCTGTGGCGCTAAGGTCGCTCGCGCCGCTCGCATTTTTTTTTTTGTTTTGCCGCTCGCAAATTTTAAATACACGCAACGGAGAGCAGTGACCACAGCCAATCTGAGGCAAAGTTCCGCCCAAACTCTGTCTCTTATTGGTTAAGACCAAGATAATAATCTACCATGATTGTCAGTTTAGTCACAGGAGAACACAGAGAGATGATGTGCTTGCAAAGTACATTTATATATTTTAGATGCACCGGTGCGACCTAGAAAAATCCTTAGGTGCACTATTAAAATTTTTGGTCGCATATGCGACCAAAATGGTCGCACTCTGGAGCCCTGATGTGGCAGACATGCAGAGTTAGAGTTAGGGGTATGATGAAAAATAAAAGCTAAATGTCCAATTAAGAGTCAAAATCGTGGCACCCCTAGTGATCTTGTGTGATCCTGTGTCACTAATAAGTAATCTAGTGTGCAAACCACAAAGATTCACGACTCCTAAAAACCATAAATAATAAGAAAGAGTGTGAACAGTACAGTGATCGGACTACTTGAAAGTTGTATTGTATGACCTGGGCATTGGTAATCTCTCTCAGTGTGTATGTGGACCACGGTCACAATGAGCTGTATTAGGTTTGACTTACAGTACGCCTTTTCATTACACACATCATCACCCAGTCTGAGTTGAAAGGAGAGGTTTGAGACTGAAAAGCTACACCCATCTGTTAGATGTGTAGTCTTGCATCAGAGTGTCTTTGAAAGGTAACTACAGTGAATTCTTCAAGTTGCATGTGATATTGTGGAATGAAGCTGACTTAAAATACAGAGTAACAGCAGTGGCTTTGAAAAGACTGCATTTTTTCCTGTTGCAAAGAGGGTTCTCCACCCTGCCTGAAACACACACAATTTGCATAAGCTGCTGGTCATCTGGTCAACTCCATCTGGACAGATATAATTTTCTCTGAAAGCCAGGAAAAGTGTGAGGAACACGACAAGATTCTTAACTAGGAAACATGGAATACAGCGAGTGACCCACCGTCATTTTAAGGAAATGTATTCATTAGAATATTATTGATTAGAACACTTCCCATTTGTCAGTAGCTCTCGGAGTATTCAACCAGTGTTCAACCACACACACCAGGGGCAAAACAGGCTTTCCTCCTGTCTGTGCATCAGTTCCAAGTGGTAAATTCCTACAGCTTAACACTTGTGACTGATGCATACCATAAATTACCAAATAATAGCCGGGGCGTTTATTTGTTTCAATCACTTAACAGACCAGGCTACAATTTGGGACAGGCGTTTAATTCCTTCCTCACAAAAATCTGGTATGAAAATGTCACAAACTTTGCCAGCTTCTGTGAATTCTCTGGCATCCTTCTGGGCAATAGTTGTACGTCTTCTGCAAGTGAAGTTGTTGCGGCGGAAGAAACGATTTAGCCAACTAGCACTTGCGGCACTCACGGTGGCGTACTGTACATGTGTTTCGCCATCGCCCTGATCATTTTGTGGGACACTCTCTCGTAGAGTGCCCGTTTGCTGATAACCCATTCCCGCATGTTTATCTCAAGCTCCTCCGCTAGCCTTCTTCCTACCTCCACCAGGCAGCCCGGCCCTTTTGCTATCTTTCTTGGACAGATGCTGAAACTCAGTTTTATTTTTTCGCCGATCTCTTACTCTCTTGGGGTTGACAGAGAAACGTCTAGTGGCTGCTTCTCCCGAGCTTTCCTCTGCATATATTATAACAGAAAAAGTTGAATTTCAAGTAGTACTTTTTTAGTTTTATGCTGTATACACCTGCACCCGGCATTTACCCTGCGGTTAATTGAAACCTGGCTGTTATTTGGTATTTTACGGTATCTTGTTGAAAATCTGAAAAATGAATTAAGTGTCTTTAATGATTCATAATAATGAATATTAATCTCCCCAGCTCTTGCATATTGAAATTACATGAAAGATTTAGTGTTGGACAGTATGGTGCTGCAATATATACTACATGCGCCAAAATGTATGCATTTGCTTTAAGTTTTTTTTTAATCAGGAAGGGGGTTTTAATTTGAGGGAAAAAAAATTAAATTCAAAACACTGAAGGCACGCACAACAAGAAAAACTTTTTGTATTTCAATATGTGGGGTTAAATTATGGAACAGTCTGGAGGGGACGCTCAGGGAATGTCCAAACATAAACCAGTTTAAAAAAAATATATAAGGAGATGATTTTTACAAAGTACAGAAATGAGGAGGGTGTATGATTATCACTGGGTGTATATTGTTTATTTACTTTGTCATTTATGTATCTTTGTGTTATCTTCAGTATGTGTGTGTATGTCATATGTATGTATGTATATGTGTATATATATGTGTGTGTGTACGTCTGTGTGTATGTATGTTTATATAGGTAGCTATATCGTACTCTGTGTCATCTTCAGTATGTGTGTGTATGTTATATATTATAATAATATAAAGAATAATATAATATTTTATTAAGATAGATATCTTTGTAATAGATATGTTTTGTTAGATATAGAACAAAGGTAATTGAAAAATGACAAATGGAAGTTATTATTATTGTTATTATTATTATTTTGATAGAAGGCAAAATATAAGTGTTATTTCAGTAATATTTATTAAAAAGAGGTGGAATGAAATAAGTTTATACTTCTTCCCACTCCTTTTCGGATATGTAAACAGAATTGATATTTTTCAGTTTATGTTAACTTTGTTATACTTTGTTATTGTACATTTTTTATTTTTATGTTTTTTACATATTCGAAATAAACTATCTACTACTAATCATAACTCTAATTTAAACTAAGCAGTCTGTACAGATTTCCATCATATGCTGAAGTGTTTTGAATTTCAACAAAGATTAAGACAGAAACAGCAGTAATAGTCAAATACACAAACAAAAAATCCAAGCTAAAAAACAAAAAACACAATTCCCACTGAGGTCAATGTAAAACTGGATAAATTAAAAAAAAAAAAAAAATTAGATAGTCAAAACAACAACAGTGGCTCCTGGCGGGAAATTGGTCCCAGGTGAGGCACCAACATGGAGATTACAGTGACCATAGAATTGCATCGAAACAGGTTGGTCTCCCTTGAGCCAAGCCTGGGAGGGGGGAAGCAAAATGTTGTGTGTAGGTGTCCCATGCCCTACCAGTTTGTCTCTGAAAATGAGACAAGTAGGAAACCCTGGCTGACATGTATGTGCCTAAGTGTGTAAATAAACAAAATTAATTTCTCTACAGAGCTGTCCACTTCCAGACTTGTGTGTGAGCTGATGTCCATAAGCTTAAATATTGGCTGCGGAGATCACTGGTCTAAACCCCCAAAATCAAAAACTGCTTTGCTAAAATCTGGCTAAAGATAAAGAAAAAAAAAGACTGTTTATCACCAGCCCACCAGTCTTCATCAGGATCAAAAACTAGGAAACAAATATGTGGTTGAAAGCTTTTAAAATGTTATACATAATCTGCTTTGTGTTTCATTTACTGTGTTAACATGCACAAATATTCATGTTTTCTTCTTATTCCAAAAGGATTATATACCTACTAAAGCTCTTTACGTGGCCACTGAAAATGAATATTCCACTAATATTCCTGTTTACGCACAGCCGTGCATACTCAGATAAACAAGCCATCACATGTTGTTTATAACATAAAAATCACTTGTGAGACGGTATGAACACAGTCTTCCTTTTTCACTCATACCAACCACCTTCTTGACAAGGTCTCTCTTAGAATATATGCAGATATCCAAAAACCTGTTGATATTCAAATCCTTCATAATGTGTAAAAGACGGTGTACGATACATAAAAGCATATCACGCACTATATTGAAACAATTTATCAGGATTATTTTGTGATTTTGTCTAGTCTATATCAGCCTGTCCTACTGACAATTGACACAATTCTTTGTTTCCCAGGTCAGGGTGGTGAAAATCAAGCAAATGCTCAGAAGCACCTCACCTCAGCTGTTAGTGGACGCCCATCCCCTGCACCACCTCAGGCCTCCACTGTGCCAGCTGGATCCATGCCAGGCAGCTCAGTGACTCCTCAGCCTCCTGGGCCGCAGGTGTCTCCCATGCTCCAGATGCAGCAGAAACAGAACCGCGTCACACCAATCCAGAAGCCTCAGGGCTTGGACCCAGTTGGGATCCTGCAGGAGAGAGAGTACAGGTATATATCTTTATTACCCATTTAACACTGGTGCCATACAGAAATACCTGCTGCACATGCAATCATGAACAAGTCACAAGTTACATATATGTAATGTTACATGTAATGTTTTTTTTTTGTGTGACAAAGTTAAAAGGAAATCAGTATTATATTATGACTAATTGTATGAAGCTGGTTGTGGGATTAAATATTTGTATACCCCTCACTCCTTTTCAAATATGTAAACAAAGTCATCAAATGTTTGACAATTTCTTTTGCTTTATGCATTATCTGCATATATAATTTTTTTCTGTCTGTTTGCTATGTTTTTTTTTTCTTTTTGAACTATTATTCTTATCTGTTTGAATCAATCAATCCATCAAGTCTTATTTTGACGGGCTCCTCTGGCTACATTTGATTACATTTCATCCTTAAACCAGTCAATAAAAGACATCTGCAAAATTTGAGATCCATCACGACATTGCGTTCTATTTCTAAGTTAACCACATCAGTTATGGCGCTAAAGTAAAAGAAGATTTATCAGCCATTAATTTGTGTATTTACCACACAGTGTATTTCGAGCTTTATAAATTCACTGCACTTTAATCTACTTATTCTTGGCTCCCAGTTGGAACATAGGCTGGCAACACATACTCTGAGTCCACATTAGCAAATGATGCTACAAACACAGATAAATATGTTTTTGTATTAACTGGATTGCCGGAAGTAGGTATGGGAACCTAGCAGGAGACCTGTGGGTCACTCACAGTCAATTCAATTTTATTCACATAGTCTAATATCCCAAATCGCAAGCACAGAGAGGGAGAGATGTTGTCCTTTGAATAGATTTAATTTAGATTTTGTGAAGGAAGTGCATCAGAAATCTTGCAACGTTCTCTCCAGTCTGATTAATGCTGTGACAAGTTCAATTTACATGGCTTGGCTGTGAACTTCATAATGTCTTGGACATTTTGTGTTGGAGTCTCTAAGGTCTTTGATAATGGTGCTGTGCATACACAATCACCATTCTCTGTTGTCGTTATAGTAGCCCTCAGGCTGTATCTTTTTCTGAGAACAGAGACGTCTGATGGAGATATGAGGAGGGTTCACAGGCCTTAATCTTGCTGTGGCCCTGAGGCTTCTTTTTCTTCATACAACTTCAAGGCTCTTGTTTTGATGATCTCTTCATAGTAATCTCAGATCACCGTTGACAACCTGCATTGGTCAGGAAATGATCATAGACCGGAGACAGAAGACCTCTCTTCACCTTGTCTAGCCAACAAAGCTGTCTGAAGATACAGTACCTCTGGGAAACCATTGGAAAAACAGCAACATTCTGCAAACAACGACTGCATTCATTCTTTACACAACCACTTTATTCATCCCTTTTAGGGTAATTGTGTATGATAGCATGCACACATGCATTAACCCCTTAACGCCTATTGTCGCGAATTCGCCTCAAACCGCTTCTATTCAGAATGCAGCTGAGATAGTGCATGTGTTCCCCCAATGTCGGTTAATTCCATATACTAGAAGACAAAATGAACATAATTAATCTAGTACACACACATACATGCACATATTTTTTTTTATTGTTGTTTTGTTATCATTGTCATGATGAAGTTTTGAATGTCTGTCATGAAACCAGATTACAATTTAAATTTGAATAGTATGTTGGCATTAATAAAATCAATTTCATGCCTCAGATGGGAAATGTGTTTTAATTACTACTTTATTACTAATTATTAATTTGCATCATACCCAAATTTATAACTATTCTATGTGCTACAGTCAAATTAATTACTGCTTGAAGGCAAAAACACAAATGATTAATTTTTTAACATAATTGCATATAAATTCAGGCGTCAAGGGGTTAACATTCTTGTCTTGTCTTGGTCGGATGATGGCCTGAGCAGGTGGAGATGGATTTTTCAGTCCAAAAGTACACTTAGTATGTGTTTTCTCTAGGCTAGTTTTTTTTCTTTGCAAAAAGACCAGTTGACTTACCATCTTCTTAATGTTCCTCAGATTGCAGGCTCGGATTGCACACCGAATCCAGGAACTGGAAAGTTTGCCAGGCTCTTTGCCTCCCGACCTGAGGACTAAAGCCACAGTTGAGCTCAAGGCACTACGCCTACTCAACTTTCAGCGGCAGGTACGCAGCAGATGTTGTGTTTTTTAATGTTCAGTGTGATTGCACATAATATTAATTTACCCAGAATGACTTAGAGTCAGGAGCACCAGAGCACACTGCTGTTTTCCTCGTGGTGTCATGCTCATTGAATCGACACAGAAGGTATGGCCTGTGTTTACCATTTTATCTTCCTCAGGAGCTTGATAATGAAGTTGTTAAAACAATAGAGTTGTGTCAGCCTATTACTCTCTCCGGTTTCAGTTCAATAATACAAAATAACTTCATGCACTTATTTTAAGAAAATAAATCCAAAGTTGTTGTAATTGTTGTTAAAAGGTTTGAGACCATTAAACAGTTGCCTCATAAGCTGAGGCTTATTTGCTTATTAGTTTCCATCCATTCTGCATCATGTTAAAAATGTACTGTCATCATCAATATACCTAGAATTAGATTTTTATGTATAACCTGTGTGTGTGTTATATCTCCAGCTGAGGCAAGATGTGGTGGCATGTATGAGGCGAGACACAACACTGGAGACGGCTCTCAACTCTAAGGCTTACAGACGCAGCAAGCGACAGACGCTGAGGGAGGCACGCATGACGGAGAAGCTGGAGAAACAGCAGAAGCTGGAGCAGGAGAAGAAGCGCAGACAGAAACATCAGGTGATCGACACGCAGGCGTTTAATACAATTTAGAGAAGAGATGTGTCAGAGCCGGTTTCAAGGTTTAGGAACGAGAATAATCTATCATGGTGTTGAACCAGCAGCAGCACTGTTTTCCAACATGCCTTGTTCTGGTTGATAAACAAATGTGCCACTAATACCCTGGAAACAAGCATTTCAAAACAAAATTCAAGTGTGAATCATTATTACTTCGAGTGGATGTTTAAAGAAAACTTCAACACTTTGATCATTCAAATGTTTTCTGCAAGCTTCAGCTGAAAAAGTTGAAGAAGAGAAGACTCAAAAAGAGACGTCCGTAGTCTGTTTCCTGACAGCGGACATCCACTGTCAAAACAAATCTTAATAACATGGCTGAAGGCTTGCAAGGCAGTATCATCAAGCTCTCAATGATTCCATCTACCATCAAGTAGATGACGAAACTGACAAAGAAAGTAGGGTCTTAATGGTGTTTTTCTAAAGTGCCAATGTTGTCAAAATATTGTTTTTGCTTCAACAAGTTTTATGACTTGTTTTTCAGGAATATCTCAATAGTATCCTTCAGCATGCTAAAGACTTCAAAGAATATCACCGCTCAGTGTCCGGTAAAACCCAGAAACTCACCAGAGCTGTCGCTAACTGGCACACCAACACAGAGCGGGAACAGAAGAAGGAGACTGAGAGAATCGAGAAAGAGAGGATGAGGAGACTTATGGTAAGGACCTGAAAGTCAAAATATAAATTTTCACACACCTCTCAGAAATGATTATACATTCCTAAAAACTGTATACTTGATCTTTGTCATGGTAGTCTCTGTTTGAGTTGAATTGATTTCAATCAAATTTGACTTCATCAGAAACCAGTTTATTTATTTTGACTCTTTGTTTTGAAATAACAGCTGTAAAAGTTCAGAATAAGCCAGAATTAACTGACCATATACAGCCATACTTACAGGATGACGGATGAAATACCCAACAAACTTTGAAAGACATTGAATGAAGCACAGCACAGCTGGTGTCACATACTGATATATTAATGATTTACTTACACTGCTTTTAAAGTAAGACAAAATCTGCAACATGTGCAATATAGTCTGCACTACGAACTTAAATAGCGATGCATCTTTTTATTGATAATAATAATAATAATAATAATAATAATAATAATAATAATTGATTGCAGTTACTCTTTATGTCAAAGCACAATTGTATGACAGTGTGTAAAAATGAAACATGTTTTCATAGACAATGGAGAATGAACGTATTGCAAATACTGTGAACACAAGTGATAGACAATCATTCAAGGTAGCCAATAGTGATCTGTCATATTGGGTTGATGCATTAGCACCCCAGAGCTGCAGTAATCATACAAAACGTGGTCTAACTGGCTTTAATAAATATCATCGATCTGTAAGTAATATGATGGCGATTGATTGCTTCTCCCCTTAACCTCCTGCCACCTTCCCCCACTCAGGCAGAAGATGAAGAAGGCTATCGTAAACTAATTGACCAGAAGAAAGACAAGCGACTGGCCTACTTGCTGCAGCAGACTGATGAGTACGTGGCCAACCTCACCACCCTGGTGTATGAACACAAAGCTGCTCAAGCTGCTAAGGAGAAGAAGAAGAAGAAGAAAAGAAAGAAGGTAGGAAGAGAAATGGTCAAGTGGTAACTGGATGTCAGATTTGTATTCTACTAGTTTATTATAAAGGCGTTTTATAGACTTAACGTGGTTATTATACATTCGAGTGCATGTAAGTCAAACAACACATGCAAAGAACAAAACCAGCCTCTATTTTCGCACTTCTGGCCAAAGCAGTATATTATTCAAGATTTGTTTTGGGTGAAAATCAAGGAAAACACCCTGTACTGTAGTAAATGCTCATGGTCTTTCAGTGTAGCTCGGCGTATATCCTTGCATAAAGCCAATCCAGTCCTCCCAAGGACACTGTGACATGAATTATACCTTGAAATTACTTTCATCTCATGGTTCATTATTTTGATTATTTCAAGTGTCTTCGGGAATGAAAATGCGGTTATTGTCGAGGATCTCATAGCCTCCTTTTGATTTAAAAGCGTCTCAAACTCAGTGATGCACTTGTCTGATAGTGCATGCTAACCCAGATAATTTCATACCTTCCGTCCGAGAGGCACAACTAATCACTGAGGTCATCTGGTGTTGTCTTTGACTGGAACGAACACCTGTAGACTCTCAGCTGCTCAGGACACCCATTCTGAGATTGCTGACACTGATGTCAGCCGCTTGAAAAGGCTTTTTCTGGAGCCACATGCTCACCCACCTCAGCTGAGCATGTGTGATGTTCATTTCAATTATATACCTCAAAAAATATTTTGATACCTTTCATGATCCTGGATTATACTGCAGGAGAGCCATTTGTGATCTCTTAAGAGTGGGATTCTGCCCTTTTACCCAGTAATGGAGTCATTAAAACCAACCAAAAGCATTACTGAGAGATTATATAATCTCACTTAAAACATACCATGCTGTTGGTAATCTATGTCAGCTGAATGGATTTATGTGCTTGATGTCTAGAAGGTGGATGGAGATGGAGAAGGCACCAGTGCCATTGGACCTGATGGAGAGGTGAGCTACAGTGCTTGTGTTTTTATGTTGTTTTTGGTCATTTAATATTAACAGCTTTTAAAAGGTCACTGTAATCAATATTTCAATTAATACCGTCTTGTGTGGACTCCTGATCAGCAGCTCGGGGTCACACAGAAGGCATCCCTGAAAAATGTGTCTGGTATTCCAGCTACATTTTGTCACAAAAAAGCCAGTTTACATTTTTTTTAGTTGTGCATGTGCGACCAGTGAAATTGCCATTATTTGTTTTTGTATGTGAGAGGGGGAGGGAATGGGGAATGGCATTGTAAGTGGCTAATGTGTGGAGGGTCCTAAAGTTGTTTTCCGAGCGCAGAAGGAGAAGGTTTCACTTTTATCGAACAATGGCGAAACAAACTCTTGACGCTAATTTTCTCCCCAGTAAGCTTAGTAGTGTGCCAGAGTCATATCCTAACTCAGAGGATGAGTCCAAGTCTGAAGGCACAAGTGTGGCTGAAAAGGGCAGAAATTATTGTTATCCTGAAGAATGGCTGCGCGAATTTGACTGATCAAGGTACCTCAGAGAGACGAATTCCATGAACTGCAAATTTTGTAGTCGATACCCGCAACATGCGGGGTACACAACGTTTGCAGGTAGTGCTGGCACTACACAGTTAAAACATAACACACTGGTCAAACACAGTGTTTATATTTAAGTTTAACACAGCCTTTTTCATTGCCAAGGAAGAACTACCCTTTAACAAATATAAAGGCCAACTCAACCTGCAAAGAAAAAACGGCATGAAACTGAACTCAACAATCATTAGAAAGAAACAATAATTTCTTAATTAAGATATAAATGCTGCTCTGCCTCTGATCTGGGGCCTTTCATCAGCAATTGCCAAAAAATGCAGGAAAATCAGTGTTACAAATATCAGTTATAGCAGATTTGAAGGGTATTTCATGTTTCAGAGTGACTTACTGGTTTACAGATGGCTCTCAGGCTGTTCGGTTATCCTGCGTCCTTTGAGGATATTTCAGTATCAGGCAATCCTTGTTATTTTGATATTCATATCTCTGCTGCTTTTTACTGATGCTATGCAACCACTTTACCTTAATCCTCATAATGTGCTCTGGCAGCAATGAGAAAAAGTTGTAGTAATTCTGTTAGAGGCAAACAACACCCTTGGTGATAGCACAGCCATAGAAAATCAAATCTCTTGTAAATAGCAAAAGACCTTCGATATCTGCAGTGTTTATTTGTTCTTTCTCACAGATTCCCTCAGCTTTTTAGTTGAGTTCTACTTCCTTTGGGATGATTGTGTAAAAGGATTGTGACGCTTTTGTGTCTGTGGCTAATGATCAATGCTAATGACACTCATTGAATAAAAGTCCAACTCCACTGTTGGTCATAGCTGCATGTCATGATGAGGTCTCATTGCCAAAGTCTTCTGTCAATAAAATGATTGTTCCCTCTTGGGAAGTCTTGTGATTGAGGGGTGAATTTGGGGATTTATTACCCCTCGTATATTATCGAGTAACTACAACAATGTTCTTAGCAAGGCTTTATTGGTTTATCTCAATTGAATGCAGACAAAAATGTAGGCCATTTTATCATCATAATGAGTCTACTAGGGTTGGACAGTCTTCTGTATTTTCATAGCAGGGGCTCTCTAACTTTATCTGTAATCACTCATTTTAAATGTCAATATAATAGATCTGTCATTGGTAGTAATTAAATCACAGCTCATGAATACGACCTTAACGTGCAGTCATTAGCAAGCTGATGCACTGCAGATAGAATCAATATTTTATGATCACGTCTGCTGTCATTGACCTGTGTTTTAGTTCATTTTGTCAGACATTGTGGTGATCATAAAATATTGATTCTATCTGCAGTGCATCAGCTTGCTAGTCACTAAGGCAAGGTAGGTATGGTAACTTTATTTGGTCGCAGTTAAAAAGAATTGGCTGCTTACACACACAGACAGCTTTTACAACACTGACAGAGACAGTGACATAACAGTGACAGCAGTGCTCCAGACATGGAACGTGGATAAAAAGTATACAAAAAGATATTAGTATCAAAAGACAAAAGATAGATGTAGAATACAAGCCATCGTGGCAGATACAAAAAACTAGGTCCGAATAAATACAGAAATAAACAGATTAAGAAGACTGTACAGTCCATAAGTTAATAAGTTAGTGTGTAGCCTAATTACTATTTAACGTTTTGCTGGCCAAGGGAACAAAACTGCCTCTATATCTCAGGCATTTTGTACCTGCGGTCTGATGGGAGAGGCTGAAATTCACCATATAGTGGTTGGCATCTATCTTCTGAGATAGACCTCGCTAGTCTCTGTAGCTGCCAATCAGTGTGGCTCTCCAATCAACCTGCTAGCCCACCTCACAATGTGGTTCAGGGAATTCTTATTTTTTAGGGATAGGTTGCCAAACCAAGACACCAGACTAAAGGATAACAGATTCAGTGAAGCAGCGGTAGAACATGGTTTTGCTGTCAATGTGAAAAGAGGACAATTTCCTCAGACAATATAAACGCTTGACTGCATGTTAAGGTCGTATTCATGAGCTGTGATGTAACGTCTCACAACAGAAACAAAACAGTGTGTAAATAAGAATAGCTATGTTGTTAACTCTGACTGTGGGAAAACAAGGTAGATATAATTACAAAAAAGGCGTAATTAATTCATAGTTAAAAATACATTTTAAGTCAAATTATTACAGGCATTTACAGTTTATATATATTAATCAGTGAATTTGATGCTTCATGTTTGTCTGTTTGGTTTGTTTGTCCTGTAGCCGATGGATGAGAGCAGCCAAATGAGTGAGCTGCCGGTCAAAGTCATTCAGACCGAGACTGGGAAAGTTTTGCAGGGAACGGATGCTCCAAAATCCAGTCAGCTGGAGGCCTGGCTTGAGATGAACCCTGGGTGAGGAGGCACATTACTGTATAAAACTGAAGGAATCTTTCACATGATGTTATTTTTGTCAACTGCAAGTGGCACTTTTTTCTAAGGCACTTTTTTTCTGATGGAGAACTTAAGGAGCTCCTTTTTGTGCACAAGCCGAAAATGCCATATTCATAATAACATGTTCACATCAGAAGGAAAACAGGAAACGCAACACATACTGATTTGCAGTTCTTTAACAGTGCAGAGAGACCAACACTCCTGTGTCCTCAGAGTCAAAATGGACGAAGACATGAAACAAATAAATGTATAATCAACCTAGGACCGTTGTACGGTTGTTATTGGATCGGTGTGGCTACAGAAGGTAGAGCTGTTGTTCACAAACTGGAAGGTTGGCTGCTCCGATCTCCAGCCCCAAAAATCTACAATAGTGTGTGAATGTACAGAAGCTGATTTCAGTAATGAAAGGTGATGCTGAAAAAAATTTACAGAGCAACAAAAAAAGTAAGTTTTGTTTTTGGCTTCCTATTTTTAATTTTTTTATAAATGTTGTGTGAACTCCTTTCCCAAACTAGCTATTGGTTAAGGATATAGTAATTAGGCTTTTTGCTCTTAAAAAGCTGCAGCTTGTCAAGGTTCAGTGAGGATTCATCCAGGTGCCATCTCAAATAAAGTAAAACACCCCACATGTGAAGCTGCTGCTTGTTAATACTCCTGAAGGTGTACATTGTTTTGGTTTGTGACAGACAGAAAAGAATTATTAACACTGTGCTTTCTGTTTTCCTCCCTTGTGAAACAGGTATGAAGTGGCCCCACGTTCAGACAGCGAGGAGAGCGGCTCTGAGTTTGAGGAGGAGGTCAGTGTCTTCCTCATTAATGAACTCCCACAGTGGCGAATTTTAAATCAGCCACCCTGTCTGCACTTCTTCAAATCGTGCAAATGTTATTAAATGGGATTCAGCTAGTCAGTCATATACATACACACACTGAACACACGTCAAAATCCACCAGGGGGCTGTAGCTGTATGCTCTAAAATAATGCTGTTTCTGGTGATTTTGTTTTATCCCCTTCACAGCTTCTTCATTAATTTGTCTGTTATTATAATATGTATCCTCTCAGTCATGTTTTAACATTTTTGCCTTATAAGGAGGAAGACGAGGTGGCTAAGGCAGAAACAGAGGAGAAGATAATCGGTCCAAATGGAGACAGAGTGAATGTGACGGCTGCCAAGCACATCATCGAGTACTGTATTTCTTCTCACTATCCCACTATCTCATTGTTTGTCAGGACAAATATTTTTGTTTTTCATCCTGGGAATGCGCTAGTTAGAAACACAGATAAGAATCTTTTGCGGAAGAAGGTATTCTTAACAAAAGATATAAAACATTAAAAGTTAGAAACCTGTTTTTCATATTCAAAAGATTTCAAGGAAACTACCTCAAGTTTGAGTAAATCAGTGAGATGCTGAGAATAAAGACAAAATATGATAGAATAAACACATAAGTTAATGTGTTAAGTATTGCTCTGTTAGACCTTAAACCTTATCTTGACGTTTCCAAAGGAGCTCCTCGTGAGGATCTCTGGCTGTGCTCCAGCTGAGCTCCTGGCGCCAGACACAACTGAGTCTTGAAACTGATCATTAAAATCAATTCTAAAGAGCACAGTTCAGTTGGGGTTAGTGGGGTTTCAGGCACACTCACTCCCCCATTTTTTTTATTTTTTTTTTTACATCATGCACACAGGTCAGCCAAGCAGGATGTGGATGATGAGTACAGTGTTCCCACTGGACAAACCAGCTCTGCGTCTTATTATGGAGTGGCCCACGCTGTCATAGAGAGGGTGGAGAAACAGTCATCTCTGCTGATCAACGGCACACTCAAACATTACCAGGTAGACACATGCACACACATACGTTTACATTTACTCTTATTTTATAGACTTTTGTAACAGCTTCTTGCTGGTTTGATTGCTCAATTTTGAGCAATGGGTTGTTGGTATTTCAGATTTTTAAAATTATTTTCTATCCATTTTGTGTTTTAAATGAGTTACAGATAGAATGTTTATCGCCGCACAACCTTTTTAAAAGAAAGTCACATTTCTCTTTCACTTTTTGCTTTTTTTTATGTTTGTTTTTCTGGCTTTGATGTTTTCAGCAACATGAGTCATGAACGCAATAAAGAATTTCTTACCATTTTCTCTCATATCTCGGATGATGACTGTCCTTGAGCCAAACACAGAAGAGGGTTTTTAAAATGGCAGCTTGAAATGATATGTGACAGCTATTTATCAATGAAAAACAAACAGTTTGGCTTTTGTATCTGGAACTACCACTGATTGCAGTTTTGCTGCATTTTGGTTGGTTTTAATTAGGGCTGTCAATCGATTGATATAATTAATTGCATGATTGTCCTCACTTAACATGTGTTTCTAGCTTATTAATCGCACATTTTTTATCTGTTCTAAATGTGCCTTAAAGGGATATTTTTCAAGTCTTGAAGTTTTTGTCAACATGGGAATAGATAATTATGATTGCTTTATACAAATGTATGCATATTGTTATTTCAACAATCCAAAACAATTACAAATGCTGTCCAGACTATTATCTAGAATAGCGTGCTCAGACAATATACTGAAAGTGTAACATGGCCAACTCAAGCCCAACAAGCAACAACAGATGGCCATATTGACCTGAATGTAACATTCCTAAGTAATACTTACAACGTAGTGTCCAACTTTACACTTTTAAAGGTTAATTAAACAATGTTAATTAGCCTGCAAGCTGTAGCCTTCCATTTGGCTCTTGGTCTTGAAAGTTCGCCAGATGTAGAGTTATCCAGGCGTCCCTATTGCAAACTACCCACCATGGTTTGCCCTTCGACAAGGGGGTGGAGGGCTCTTGACATCAGCTGTATGCTTGGCCCGTGGTATTTGAGACTGTATATATTCCAATCGTAACTCAGTTCAAATCAACAGTAAAGGCAAATAACTATTCAAAAATTCAAAAGACCCTTTTCTTTATCACTTTCTGCTCGAGGATGTTTGTTTCTGCTTGCTATCCAGACGGTTACGGCTACATTGCTTCCTGATTTCCCAAACTATGGGGTGGGCCAAGGGTCATAACGTGTGCGTAAATCGCACGTCAAAAAACACATTGTGTTTTGTGATGCTGTGTGTATGGAAAAGCTGTTTTGTATTTTGCCGGTTGTTTACAGTTATATCTAA
Organism: Diplodus sargus; assembly: GCA_903131615.1. Classification (NCBI taxonomy): domain Eukaryota; kingdom Metazoa; phylum Chordata; class Actinopteri; order Spariformes; family Sparidae; genus Diplodus; species Diplodus sargus. The sequence goes on from CAEMYA010000092.1 coordinate 8,246,109, forward strand.
TAACCTCCTCAGTGTTACTGTCCTAATCTTTTACACACACTTGAAGCTGAGCTGTGGAAACAGAAACAAGAACCATCTCTGTCCCTGTTAGCTCTCATCATGCCCCACGCAGTGTCCCTAAATATTTCTTTGCGGTGGGAAAGAGTCTCTGTCATGTGGGTTTGCTAATGGGTAGATTGGTGTGACCAAACATGTCTGCTTCTCGGCAAGTGAATGCTAAATTATCTTAGTTTGAAGACAACTGTCTGCTTATAATGATGCTACTACATTGTTTTCATGTTTGATGCTACAATCTGTTCTTGTGTGTAATAAGTTGGGATGCAATTGAAAGAAAGTATATTAAAAGAGATAGGGCCCTGGCAATTGGATTTCTCTTTCTTGCAATCAGGTGGCAGTCCTTGTCCAGATTTATGGTGTGCCAGGCTTTAAATGAGATATGGTGGCAGCTCCCTGGGGAAATTGGAGGGATTTCAGCTACACAATAATTGGATCAAATGTCTGCTGTGCCAACAGAATCTGTTTAACAAACCATAATAGTAAACAAGAATTCAAAGAAGCTAAACATTAATATAGGACAATTTTCATTTTATCATTTCCTATTAATTTGACCCCCTGCTAGCCTTTTTTTCTGTGGTATTAGCTGAGCTGTCAGGCATTTCTTGAACTACCATGCAGTTTATAATTGGTTGTTGGTACCTTTTTCCGCCTCCAGTCTCTTCGTGCCCTTTCCTGTCTCTCTGTACTGTGTGCGCTGGTTTTGAACTGTTGAAGACCAGGTTTAGATTTTTTCTAGCAGAACTGAAACAAGTAGTGGAGTAGTCCAGTAGCAGATTGTCAGACAATTATTTGGCAGCTATTTTTATTGACAAATATTTACAATGACATTTTCCAAACAAAACATGCTTCATAGTTGTTGGACAGACAAAATAAGGTAATTGAAAACGTCATCTTTGGCTTTGTGAACAGGCATTTTTTAAAATTGTTCTCAGGTGAGGAACCAGACAATTACTCAAGAAAATTATCGTCACATGAATAGATCATCTTAGATAACAGTCATTTTCCCTTTTTAAGGATATTTTTCCTTTTAGATTGTCACAGCTAAAAGTGACAGGAGGTTTAACAAGAAATAGTAGGACATGCCCTAAAAAGCAAACAGCCATCTGTGCAACCAGCAACTGCAATTCAATTTAACAAGATCATATTTAGTCTCTTTGATTTATCTTTGATAACTTACTTGAACTAGTGATGGTGTTCTGTGTTCATCCTTTATATACAGGAGTAGAAATAATTCCAAGAAATGTGGAGATACAAGCAGAGTCAATAATATTTCCTCTGTAAGCATATTTTAAGGCATGCCTTTATTTCTCTGTCTTATCCAGATCCAGGGGCTGGAGTGGATGGTGTCCCTGTACAACAACAATCTCAACGGCATCCTAGCTGATGAAATGGGTCTCGGCAAAACCATCCAGACCATCGCTCTTATCACCTACCTGATGGAGCACAAGAGGCTCAACGGTCCCTTTCTCATCATCGTTCCTCTCTCGTCAGTACTCCTGATCCCCTATCCATCATTGCTATTTTAGTGCAGTGTTATGACATCCTAAAATATTTTAACAAAGGATCGATAAATGCATTGTTAAAAAAAATACTTTTGGTAATAGTTTGATCGAAATACACAGACCTCATCAGTCTAAATCACAAGATAGGGCACATATAGTCCACAGGGGTGTCAGGAGTCCCTTCCTTTATTGAGAGACATGCATCTATTTGCTCAAATGAAATACACGTGTCAAGTGTGCACATTGATCTGCCTACAGGGAGTGTTGAGTCAAAGTTAACAGCAAACAGTGTCTATTAAACAGCTGTGAGTCACTTCTCTGCTCCAGCAATGCTGGCCTCACTAGTGCTATATTTTATTATCCAATTTGTATAGTGTGGAATCTCAGTTTCTATCTTAGAAGACATGAGTGTGCTGTGTACATATATGTCAGCATAGAAATGATGGGCACTGAAGTTCACATAGTTATCAGGTATTACAGTATTGGCCACCATGAAATTAGTTGAAACAAATATGGACACATTAATTGTAAAAAAACAAAACATTTATGACCTGTGTGGGCTCAAAATTCATTGTTCAAAATTGTCTTAACAACTCTCCTTTTATGTCATTATTCTCCATCATCTGTTGGTATTTATAAAGGCACGAGATGCAAATACAGGATCTCTTCCATCACATAATTATCCCAGCAAAATGTGTGATTTCCCTTGCTGTTATCCCTTAATTAATCCCTTGAAATACTTTAAACACAAACCACTCCAGCTTTCATTTAAAAGCAGCAGAAGTGGTTTTCAGCAAAATTTAGCAGGTGAAAGCAGCCTCAGTGCTCACAGATTTACATTTCTGGGAAAAACCATGTTGTTATTACCAGTTACATAATTTACCTGATTAGTTTATGTGTGATAATTAATAACTGAAGGTGTTAAATGATTAAAATGAACAGTGGGTTCTTTTTTTTTTAAATATCTGATTGTTCATTATTCCCAAGAGGTGCACAACTTTTTGTTGTCAAACTGAGCACATCAGAGGCATAGATTTGTGCTCAGGGCCACTGTGTAAAATGTTACTTTTAATATGCACAGCTAATGTGGAGGCTAGCCTTTAACATGTCCTCTTGAAGTTTAACTTGAAGAGCTCGATCTTCCCAGGGGACCTAGTTTCGAACAAAGCCCTCCTAAATAAATCGAAAAGGAAACCAACTCATTTTTGAGCTAGAATATGATTAACCCTTTGGAAATGTGTTGTGCATGATCACTGCAAGGGATTTTTTTTCCTCCTCTGACGTTTATCCAGCAAATTATGTTTGAATTTTGATGATTTTCAATGAGCACTTGGCCTTTAGTTGCTCTTGCCTCTCCTCTTCATGTCTTAGCCAAGTGTAGCTATGAATTTGTCTTTGATTGCTCTGAATTGAGAGCACCATCTTACATGCAACCTCCAACAGTTGTGGAGATTTTCATTGATTTCCTTTTTTCCAGTACTTTGTCTAACTGGGTCTATGAACTTGACAAGTGGGCACCCTCTGTGGTCAAAATTGCTTACAAGGTAAGAAGAATCTTAATCATGTCATTTTTACCTTTATTTCTGCCTTTTTTAAAAAACTTTCTGATTGCTCTTCGATGACTTGTCACTGAAATTTGTCTTTTCTTTGTGTCTGTCCCATTGAAGGGCACCCCTGCTTTGCGTCGTGGGTTTGTGCCTCAACTCCGCAGCGGGAAGTTCAATGTCTTGCTGACCACCTATGAATACATTATCAAGGACAAGCAAATACTGGCCAAGGTGAAAGACATCAAAGCTGTGTCCTTTCTTTATATCTTACATTTTCTTTTGGGCTCTATTGCCATTTGGTACACTTAATACATTTTAGTTTTATACAAAGTTTTCAATTCAACTTTCCAAATCAGTGGTTACATGACTGATGCCTGAGTTTTCTCCATGTAAGTGCCAGGGTTTGAAAAGTTATGATAATCTAACTAATTGCTCTGTCCTTACTGCTGAATACCACAGTATTCAAGGTAGTGACAACAGACTCCAGGTAGAGGCAGATATAACAGATTTGAGGTAAAGGAAGATAAAAATGTTACAACAGGCATTCTGTAGGTCCTTATTGAGGTGTTGGCGAGGTGAGGGCTTACATTTCATAAGGGGCTTCTTCAAAGGTCTTTGCATGAGTTTTACTGAGTGAGCAAGGAGTCTGGGGCCCGACAGGGAACACACAGTACCGTACAGTAGTGCATGACGTTGTAATCAGAGTGAAATCGTTCTGTAGACAAGCAGTAGGATACTTTGACTCACAGAGGCAAACTTGACAACAGCGCTGAACTTCAACACAAATTCTTGGTTCCAGTTTAAAATATGGCAGCAGCACTCTGTATGAGCTGCAGTTGATTTACTCACTTTTCAGGGAGGCCTGAGAACAATGCACTCTAGGAGTCAATCATAATTGTGATATATTAATGCAGGAAGTGTAAATGTGCTCATGGTGCATAGCACAGCCTAGAGCCTAACATGGTGTCCTTGTGTGTGAGTGTGATAAGCAAATATACATGCAGGGAGGTCTGTTGAGTCTGAAGAGTTTTAGTTGCCCTTCAACAAAATGTTGAGAGCTCTGCAGCCCCCTCAATGAATTCTAATGAAGACATTGTGCTTATGTCCGCCTCAACAAATGTTTTGTCTAATTAAGTGATCATTTATCCATGTCATTAAGTTTCAGGGCTGTAATTGCATATTCGTATACACAGTCACTCCTGCCCACAGGTTTACTACTTTTCACTTTTGCAAACAATTTAATCATTTATCTTTGACTTAGTGTGTTTGTGCTAAGGTGCATGCATATTAAGCGACTTACTACTGTAGATTGGCTGGAAAAGGTAATAAAAAGAGATCACTCAATGTGTTTTGCTTCAGATGTAAAGCAATTCAAGGAGTTGACTCTTAACTCACGCATGCGCATTCAGCAGTTATCAGCATTTTCCACATAAGTGGGAACTGTTAATTCATTGTCACTTCAGGTTTTTACTGTGGGACAGAAATACAATCTAACGCATCTAATCCTTTTGTTAGCAAAGCAGCATTAGTAGCTGCTTCAGTCCACACACCAGTGTGTACTCAAGATGCTTTCAGGCACAGCATACTGAAATGAAATAGATGGGAGTGTTTAAAAATACTCTTGGGGTTGTATAGACGTGCATACAACACAAGCGAAAAGTAAAAAGGGAAAGTGTCTATTCTCACAGTTACATAAATCATGTGGGAGAAAGTCCTCCTGTGTACACAACAGTGGAAGTAACTTTGATGTTGTTGCCAGGTGTGTTGGTTTGGTTCTCAGATATAGTAAAGTAATTTCACCCACTATATTTGTACAGAGTTAGAAGTGTATTTTCTGTAGCTGTTATACCATTGGGAAGAGATGGAACAGAAGGTTTGCATCATGATTGAATTGCTAAAAAACCGCATGAATCTGTTGCATAAGCATTGACCAGAATCCCCTTAAAAAGGTCCAACACTATGCTCAGTCCATGGCTTTAAGTTTTAAGGCGAGGATGGTGGCAAGGAAGCAAATAATTAACCAAGCAAAAAGTGTGCTATTTTAGTAAAGAAGCGGTGCATGTCTTTTTGTCCACATCGCTTTAATCTATGTGCAGTTATTATACACATTTAGAATAAGAGGGGAAATAAGAAACTGCTTTTTCATGCAGTTGAGTTGTGTGTGTCAGAAAAAGAAATCAAAATGTTTTTCTCTGCAACTACTCCTGAGCCCCTGTTGTGACCAAAAATATTTCACAGTAAATTTGAAAGTGGTTTCTCTGTGTTTTCCACTATTCCAAACACAGATTCGTTGGAAGTATATGATAGTGGACGAGGGGCACCGCATGAAGAACCATCACTGTAAGCTGACCCAGGTGTTGAACACCCACTATGTGGCTCCTCGCCGCCTTCTCCTTACTGGTACACCACTGCAGAATAAGCTGCCTGAGCTGTGGGCCCTGCTCAACTTCCTCCTGCCCACCATCTTCAAGAGCTGCAGCACTTTCGAGCAGTGGTTCAACGCCCCTTTTGCCATGACAGGAGAGAGGGTAATTACTGGGAGAAATAGCCTGGATTCTGCAGCCTGTGCTTCATTTGGTGAAAAATTAACATTTAAACCTGGGGTTTTGTGATATGAAACTTTCATACCTAACTCTATTTTATGTAAACGAAAGACAATTTCGTGTTCAACCTCCCAAAACATTAAACCTGCTGGTTCAGCTGAGTTTTTGTTTCGATCTGAGCTGAAACTTGCAGGTTGCTCTGCAGGGAAAATACAAAGTAACAGGCAAGCGAAACAAAGACTCTGAGCTTTGCAGGGCAGAGCTGAACGCACAGCTTATCTCCATTGATGTTTCAGGCTTTCATTATGGCTATCGGATTCATATTAAAGACCCTCTGCAGATTTTTCTTGTAAACATACACCAGCTTTGTTCTTGTGTTACCAAAATACATTGTGTGTGTCCTTTGGGTCTTAAATTCTAATTAAAACAGAGAGACAAGGGTATTTTTTGTTGCTGCTCATTGATTAATGCAATATTTATCAATCTGATCAAGAGAATATGTCCCTAATGACATATTTGATGAATTTCTTCCTAATGAAATATTTGCAAAGCTGTATGAAAAAAAATAAAATATTTAGAATTGTGTAATGTTACATCAATATTAGCTTGCTGTCTTCCCTCAATGAATGACTTCCCTTGATTCACTGTCGATTAGTGGAATAGTGTGAAATAGGCATCAGGACTGTATATTGTGCTGACTCCAATGTCTGTTCATTCTGTGGGTGTGCATTATACGCACAATAGGGACCCTCTCGTAAAAAACTCACTGCCACTATCAAACTAGACAACTAGACTAGACTCGATGGTAACAAATGGTAACTGTTTAATGCAACAAAAACACAACCCGAAGCATCTTATCTAATACAAATCCATCCTCAGTAAGCAGCAAGATTCAGGCCCAGTCCCACAGTGTTGTTATTTCCATTACAAGTTATAATGTAGTGTAGGACACATTGGCAGGTCACAGTCTTGTCACTGTAGAACTTAATCATTCTGCAATTATTGCATATTAAACACAACATTCTGTGAAATGTATCATCACCTTTTACTCTCTGGCTTGTTCAGGTCGATCTGAATGAGGAGGAGACCATCCTGATAATTCGGCGTTTGCATAAGGTGCTCCGCCCCTTCCTCCTACGCAGACTGAAGAAAGAGGTGGAGTCTCAGCTGCCAGAGAAGGTGAGATTAAGACATAATGTTACGTCTTTGATGTAGTATGATTATATTTACTGGATGGTTTGCATTGCAGACACCTCATACTGTTGATTCACAAACTGATTTTACTAGATATGTGTAGGTATGTGGGTAATGGTAATAAACCTAGCCATTGCCAAAAATATTTCCCCCGTGGTGTGGCTTATAACTTCCACACTGTGTTATCACAACAGCATGTGTCCAGGAGTCATGTTCATCCCTTCCTTATAAGAATCAAGTGTCCTTGGTGGCAACTGAAACCAACTTTACTCCGGGCCTTATTTGTAGCGAATACACTGAAATTAGAATTGAAATTTATGTTGTGCCTATCCTCTAGTCAGTGTGATAAGGAGCTGAACATCGTCCTAATTGTAAAGATGAGAACACAGTGGCCATCCAGGGCCCTGTTTCCCAGACGCATCTCAAGGATATGATGTTCCTAAACTCCATCATAAATCTTCTTAAGATTAAGAATGTGTTTCCCAAAAGCACTGAAGATGCTCTTATGAAATAATCTTAGATTAACAAGTTACTCCTACTCACTTGTAGAAGTGCATCTTGAAAGTTTTTGTTTCTCAGTCTGTACTCTGATCGTGAACACTGATGTTTTTTTTATGTGATGTAATGTTGACAGAAAATAAGTTAAACTAATGCACACACAATTTAATTTAATGATTGATCTAGCAGTTAATGTTGACTTTCCCCATCTCCTTTTTTAATGCACATTAAAATTAATTGTTCCAAGAACAGTTCCAAGAATAAAATCTGTCTTCATGATGAAAGCATATTTAGCTTTATCTTCAGTAGGGATGTAACGGTATGAAAAGTTCACACCGCGGTAATAATGACCAAAATTATCACGGTTATCGGTATGCCGCGGTATTTTTTAAAATGTCTTCAAAATGTTGAAAAAACACTGATAAATTGAAATAATTTCATCAAGATTTATATTTAAATATATTTATTATATATTAAGATAGTCCAAATCCAAAACCTTAACAAAACACTGCAAAATCAACATTAGATAATTATAAAAGAAACTGTGCTAAAGAGGTCATTGGCTTTTTGTGATGAGGCAGCCTGTTTGAAACGTGTCCTTTAATGTCTGCGTTACAGAGGTAGAATGAGTTGTAGTGGCAGCAGGACTCGGTTGGCCAGCAGATCCTCTCTGTGAAACAAAATGAATAGAACATGTCATTATTAATTTTTACTGTCATTGTTACATATTACTAAGGGTGCAACCAACAGATCACAAAACTCACAATTTAGATCTTATCACTTTTGTGAGAAACAGGTTGGATCAATTTTTAGATCAAAACAAAAAGGATTATTGTTAAATTAATTATGAATACTCTATTTTGACTCTTATCTCTATCTAGACACTTGTTATATTTACCATTTTATGGTATTATTTATATCGTCTATTCTACAAATGATCCACAAGTGTTATATATTTCTGATATGACTTATATATATTGGCTGTCTGTCTCTGTCTGCCTGTCGTCTGTTGTCAGTGGACTCGGTCAAGCTGAGTAGTTAAATGTCTGCTGAGTGACAAGTAGACGCTGCTCGGGTGACGGAGCTGAGATGAAAGTCAGTCATCTCAGTCAGTTTGCATTCACTAACTCAGTCCACCCAGTACATGTTCGTCTCAAATCCTCCTCACTGCAGCTCTGCATCACTATTTGGGGAATTATTAGGTCGACTTTAAAAAGTGAAATCTACAGTTAATAAGCGGTTCAGGTAACGTGCCAAATCACGGCTCAACTTTGTTCCGTTATACCACTATCTGGTCAGTTTACATTAGTGACAACAACACATTAGACGGAGAAAACTCAACATACACATACATGATGCACCTGAGCTTAATGTTAGCTTACCTTGCATTCGCTGAACAGTTGAGGGTGATGGTCGTAAAGTGAAAGTAAGCAAATTGGATGTGTTGCCGCCTCTCGCAACAACTTTCTTCTCACAGCTCCTGCAGATAGGGCTGCCATCCTCGACCAGCTGTGGTGGAAAAAAGGCCTTGAGGGCCGCTATATCACGTCCTCCCTCCGCCATGTCTTCTTCACTACATTCTTCACTACATAACAAGTGCACGTTGCACGCTGCACATGCCCTGCGAGTTTTCCACACCGTGGTTACCGACCGTGGCGGTGACCATGGTAATTAAAACATAAAAAGTAACCTTCATCGTCGGTAACTGTTACATCCCTAATCTTCAGAGCCAAAGACAGCCAACATTAATAGGCTTTTAACTATCTTAAGTGCTGCTTTAAAAAACTCTTTGCAGAGAACACCTTTAAGATTGATCGATATAGGGGCGCAAGGCACAAAAGAAGAATAGAAGGCATGCTTTTTAGAACCCCCCTTTCGTTCTTTGCATATTATGGAAAGGTACGTGCAGTGCCTTTCTTCGGCTCTTCCCCCCTTCTCTGTTTTTGCATTTTCTCTCTCAGGACTGTCATTTCCTTTCTCTTGTTGTCAATTATGAGGGCTGTCAGCGCAGAAACAACCATGACACCAAAAAGACACAACTGTTTCACTGATGCATTGTCTTCACTGTCATTCATCCAGGTGGAGTATGTCATTAAATGTGACATGTCTGCTATACAGAAGGTTCTGTACCGCCACATGCAGAAAGGCATCCTGCTCACTGATGGCTCAGAGAAAGACAAGAAGGTAGATTAACCAAGACCCCTGTGGCTTCACTCATCCTGTCTGCTTTGTTTTACCAGTGTGTCATATCAACAAACTAAACTGTTTAGCTCTGAGCACAGCGATATTTACTGCCTCCTGCCGTGTGATATCAGACGGTCCCTGACATTTCTTGTATAATTAGAGTTACAGTTGCCCTTTGCTATTGCTTTTAATAAAGCGCTTGCTGTGAAATTAACAAGATATCGTGTTTGCTATCGACAAAGACTATATTGAAAGTGGTGCTGGTGTTCAGCTTGTGAGGCTACATCGTTGCTTCTAGCTTCAATGTAGTTTTGAGGTTTGAAAACTGCTATCCAAACCACCTGCATTACCTGAAATGACTGTGAAGCGAACCAGGGTTTCTTTGGGGTTTTCAGTGCAGTAAAGGGTACTTAAAATGGCTATAATCTATGTTTTTTTAATACAAACTAGTGTTTCCTCTAGGATTTTTTAAGGCAACATAGGCTACGGTTCACTTCTGTATCTAACCACCTATTCAAACTTCCTCAGTCCATAGTTGTCTTTGTTTGATAGCCTACTTCAAGAGACTTTTGGTTAAGTAACCATGGACAGCTCCTACTGTGTCGTCGTCGCCGTCGTCGCCGCCGTCACCCCCCGCCACCCGCGACACCGGGCCCCACACGTTACGGTGCAGATGTCCTGAATGATCATCAGTGTTGATTATTTATAAGCCCAGCGGACTGAGACACTCAGTTTTTTTTCTTTTCCACGAGCACTCGAGCGCGACGTCCGACACGAGAATCAAACCCCCTAATTTTAAAAACACACCGGCAACAGCGACCACTGATCTGAAGCCTACTGAGACTGTTGTTATTCTGTCACCTGATTTAAAACACGCTGTGGTCCGTCATCGAGGTGCAGACGAGGTGCAAAGAGTAGATACTGAGCAAGATAGTTATCTGTAGTTTACCTTACTTGAGAGTATCCGACCCAGTGCAGGACTCTGCTGTGAAGGTGGAGACATGCGGCGGTGGTGTATTTGCGACAATTAAAAAAAAGAGAAATCTGAAGGAGCGGCGGCTAGGATTTAGGAATGGCAGGCCACCAGTCCTAAATGAACGTAGAGGAAACACTGCAAACAATAAATAAGATTATATGAAAACAATGTGAGAATGTCAAAAAGGGTGGCTTGTAGTTGTATACCTACATAGAATTATAACCTGAATCTGATTTACAGATCGTTTAGAGAGTTTCATCTTATTGTGTAGCTATCCAGCCACAACTCAACTGTTTCGGTTAACTCTCAATGCTCTCATAGTGCCTAATTCAGTGGCAGCGGGCAGATTCAAAGGTGGTATGTCAATGTTATGTTCATAATTAGTTTCTGCTGCCCTGAACTGGCCAAAAAAATTAATAAATAAAAAAAATAATTTGTAAGTTTAAAAGAAAAGCTTAATTGCTTTGATGTTTACATTTTCTACAGGGCAAAGGAGGAGCAAAGGCCCTGATGAACACCATCATGCAGCTGAAAAAGATCTGCAACCACCCATACATGTTCCAGCACATTGAGGTGAGTCCTCCTCACCCAAGATCACTGCTCCTGACAGTCTTTTCAAGCAAAGAACTGTAGTTGTCGGCAGAGTTATGACGTTTAAACAAGTTCTACTTGAGAAAACTTTAGTGAACAGAAGAAGTATTAATTTAACCAGTAATTTTTCTCTCTTTTAGGAATCTTTTGCTGAGCACTTGGGCTATCCAAATGGCATCATCAGTGGGTAAGGTGGACTTGAAAAGGCTCTGTGCCCTTAACAGACACGCACATCATTTATTTTATTCCTATCAACAAAGCTAAACATATTTGGAAGTGACAAAATCCAGATTTTTGCCATTCTAATTGGCAAAACCAGACTGATAATGGATTAGGATTTTTTCTCTCCATGCCCACAGAATGACATAACGTTGTTCATGTATACTTTGTAAAACACTAAGATCTGTTTTATATACAACGTTTATAAATTCATTACATACATGCTGCTAACTAGCAGTGTTTTCAAATGCTGCCAGTAATTTAAGATGACAATCCCTATTGATTGTTAGATCACATTACAAATTGCTTTTATAATGATGAAGCTACACGCAGCCTGTGTTGTACCTTCTGATTGTAGAATAAAGGAGAGTCAGTTGATATTAACAGGACAAGTCATGACTTTCATTTATGTGTTCAGTTTTCTAAATTATTGTCAAGCTGAGTTTGTTTGATCTTAACATCAATTCATGTGATTTTTTTACATACATTGACATCCAGATTATGTGTATTAACATTATTTTGTGCAATATCGTTATTCAATGTCAGTTTCTCTTGTTTCTCTTGATTTTGTGTAAAGCTCAATAATTTACATCTAATGCAAGAAGACATTGTGTCAGTGTGTGTATTCGTCTCTGCAGTAGTTGGCAGAGGTACCTGGCAGTAAATAGCAGTTATTCATAGCAACGATTCATCTCAAACTAGGAGTGTGAAATTCACATTACAGTATAGTCACACGTTAGATTTCCATTGTGACTGGACATGAAACACTAGGCTTCCATCCCTTTGATTTCACTGCTACATAGAATCACAAAACAGCAGTGTTGTTTTTCAAAATACCAGAAAACAACCGAGTGAAGACAGGAACATCTGAGCTCAACAGCACAGCACGGAGTCGTGTGGAATATCTAATATCAAGTTGGAGGACACAACTACATGAATTCCTGAGTTGGACACTAAAAGTCGTACTGTGACACCCTGCCTGCTAAGGAAAACTGCAGTGAGACACAGAATCTAATTAGGACTAATTAAAAATAATGAGGCAAGCACTCTGAATCTGTGAACCAACTGTTGGTTGTTGAACTTTATTGTGGTAGCATAGGTGCCAGGTTTTGACAAGGAAGAAGAATTCATGGAGGGAATCAGACGGTAGCTCTGGTACTGCTCTATCAATAGTGACTTTTTTCACAGAGCTGCTAACAGGGCTGCCGACTCTTTGTCTTGTTACAGAAACATTACAAAAAGATACCATCTCTTTCCATAACTGAACAAACAAGCTGTCCTCAGAAGAAAATAAGGTCCCCAGAAAGCTATTTGAAGCTAGAGAGGTGGAATCGCCAGCAAATATAAACAAATTAGAACTGTTTGAAATTGTATTGGTTTTTTAAGGTTTATTCAGTCATGAAAACAAAGACAATTTACTTTTATTTTTTTGAGGCATAAGAAGAAGATCAGGTCATTGTTGATCTTTCTCTTCTGATTACATTTTCTTCCCCAAAACTAAACAATGCACCTTTATCAAGCATTATGAGTATTCTTGACTTACGTTACATGTTTGTCTGATCACTTCCCCCCAGGCATGATCTATATAGAGCTTCTGGGAAGTTTGAACTCTTAGATCGCATCCTGCCGAAGCTACAGGCCACCAACCACAGAGTCCTGCTCTTCTGCCAAATGACCACACTCATGACAATCATGGAGGACTACTTCGGCTACCGCAACTTTCTCTATCTACGTCTCGATGGTAAGCTCACACCTTTACTACTGTAGTTAAAGGAGATTTTTTGAGCTAATCCTAAAGACTGGAATTGGAGCAGATTCAAAAAAGCTGATGGTTTTTTTTTTTATGTACTCTCCTGACTGTCGTCCATCTCAAAAAAGATATCAAAATATAATATCAGGTGTTGTTCACTGATGTTAATTCTGTGAATAACTTTGTAATGAGTAAAATTTTAATGTGGCTGTTGCCTGGTTAAAGTGTTTACTTAAAGCCAGTGTTTATTCCCAGCCAATGATGGTGTGGTGGTGTAGACTGAGAGCTTCCCTCAGCAGGTCGCATCATATCAGTTTTCAGGAGTTGAATTTTCCCAGTTAAACTTCAATTCATATCATTCTAATAATTTCAGATGATCCTTTCAAGTGTCTGCTGAAAAATAAGGTGTGTCAGACTTAGTTGTTAGTTATTTGAATGTGTCACGTAGATCATTTATCAACATTTAGGTAAATATAAGTCTCAGCCAATGAGTGAAACAACAGATAAAACCCAACTAGATTGGTGTTATCTGTCCCTCATAATTATTTGAAAGTGATAAAAAGAATCATTCTTACTTAATGGAGAGAATGTAACTGCATGTTCTTTTTCCATTATTTTGACAAATCAACACCTTTCAGTACATTACTGCTTACATTTCAGAGGAAGTAGGTGGAATCTGTGCATTCAGACTTTTCGCTTCTCCTCCAGTTTCTGTGTTGTGTTTTGAAAGTATAGTGACCACAATATGTCAACGCTCAATGCCTTGTGTGTACTGAGCCGAAGAAAAATACGATATAAAAAGATTGCAAAGTTTTCTAACTAGTCCCTGCAACATGACACATGATCATAATCAGAGATTAAGCCAGATTTCTTGTAATCCTTTTATCCCTTTGTGTGTCTGCTTTATTAAAAAGTTCAGTTCCTCATTTGTTATTTAAGTTGACTCAAACTTGTCATACTGAAAGAATAATAACGTGTCACACTGAGGTGTCGGAGAATTCCCATCACATACACTCAGCATGATGCCTGCACTCAGCATCTCAAACAAAAGGCAATCCTATTACTGCCACTAGGCCGGGCAGCAGAGACCCGAGTTCACTGAGGAGATGTTATCGATTTTCACTGTTATTTCCAAGCTCTTTTTAGGAAGAATAAAAATGTGCATTGTGATCCCGGATGTGTCTCTCCCTCCAGTTTTCCTCGACTGCTGTGCGTGAGAGACTGAGCAGTGAAAATATGACAAAATAAAAGAGCAATGTGTGGCTCCCAGAAACTTGTAGTAACTTTTGCTGTTAAGTGTGTTTTTTGGGTAGTTATTCAGGATTTGATAAAAGCTAAGCTGAAAGGCACAATGACGGAACGTTTTACTTATTTTACCTTTGTCAAAGCTACAGTCAACTTGTTGATATAAGTAGTATTTTCTACAACTAAAAAAAAATATTTTTGAAAGGAATCCATAAATTATGCTTTTATCCACACAGCACTTTCAGAAACATACCGAATTAGCCGACCTATCTCAGATATGCAGCAGTGAAACCTCCATATCAAGCATAATATATTAAGACATAAATAACTAGTGGCTGGATGTTATTTTTTCACATATTGAGCCCAGCTTAATTAGAGTCACTTCATGGCACTTTCTGAAACAGTGAAATTGGTCAGAGATGAAGCGTGGTGTATAGGAGATATTTTTACTTTCCTGCCAACAAAAAGTTTAGGATCCGAAGAACAAGAAGTTCAAGCAGACTTTCTAGAAGTTAACTTGACAGATATTTATATTGATCATGTTTGGTGTTTCAGGAACCACCAAGTCTGAGGATCGAGCAACACTGCTGAAGAAATTTAATGAGGAAGGCTCTCAGTACTTCATCTTCCTGCTCAGTACCAGAGCCGGCGGCCTCGGCCTCAACCTGCAGGCTGCAGACACTGTCGTCATCTTTGACAGTGACTGGAACCCACACCAGGTAGGTTCACCAGTAGATTTACAACCTGTGTTGACAGTACTTATTCTGATTATAGGAAGTTTTCAGTATGATATTGTTATATCCTGATATGTCACAAGTGTCTTTTCCTGGTTTAAAAGGCTGCATTATAGTAAAGGGATGCCATTTCATGAATTAACCAGACTGATCTACTTGTTCTTGTTATATTTGCCTTTACCAACTCAGACATTATATTCACATTACTGATCATTATTTATCAAAAGTTGTGTTGCGTTAATATTTTGTGAAAGAACCAATATTCATCCCCACAATATTTGCGCAATATTGGTATCGCATTATTTTCATAAATATCGATATCCGACTTTGACGGCCAGTCCGATCACTTAGAAATTATCTTTAGGAGATCAAACCGCCCAGCCCTGTTTTATTTATGGTGTGGTTATTGGTACCTGTTTGTATCTTATGATTTAAATTGTACACAGATATTTCTGGTCAATGCAGTTTTTTTTTCCCTTCTCTGGCTGTGGGAATAGTGCCAACAAGATCCAAGTTCAGCAGCAGAAAACAATTTGGTTTTATGTTCCATTCCTTGTCAGATGTCATTAATTAGAAGCACTAAATGTAAATCACATAAAATGTGACTGGGCTCATTTACATTTAGTCTTTGTAATTAACCTAGTAAATAGACACTATTCGGCTCCTGATCGTAAATTTGCCACAGGCAAATAATAATAAATTCAAATCAAATCAATCTTATTTAAAGTTACAACGTTGCCTCAGTGGGTTTTACAATCTGCACATGGAGCGAAATCCTCTGACCTTTGATTAAAGTGAGGAAAAAACTTGCCATATTTTAAAAGGGAAAATAAAAGATAGAAGAAACCTCAGGAGGGGCCAGAGAGAATTCAGTAGCTGGAGCAACTGGAGTCAAAATGAAATTAGTACCTGAAGGATCCTGACATGATAAGTCGATAGTTAGGTAGTTGAGTGTCAAAAATCACTGTTAGTCATTGTGATGTGGTCAGCACTGTCTAGTCAACCTTTATCAATGGCCATTAAGCCAAACGAACAATGTGTATTGGTAGAGATTGTGGCTTCTAGTGAATCAATAACTCCCCCATTTTTTGTGTTTTCCACCATCAAACCTAACCACACCTAAGCAACCAATGAGAAAGCAAAAGAAAAGAACAGAAGAAAATTATAAGAAAAGCTAAACTTTTCAGTGCCCATGGCGACTTTTTACCAGATATTTATATTCCGAGTTCGTGACTAGACAGATTCTTTGGTTTGTCTTTTCTTGATGTTTTTAGGACCAGAAACACAAACTACAGACTTAGTATTTCCTCTTATATGGGTGCAGAGTGTACCTGCATGTATTGAAAGAAGATAGGTGTTGACACAATGCATTTCATCAGTGGTTCTTTGATATCAGCTAGGTGTGTTGGTACTCTGACAGGCAGAAGGAATGTATGTGATAAAGTGATTTATGTTTGATTTGACTTTCTTGGTTTAGAGAGAAAGTAGTGGTTTTTATTTAGAGGCAATCGAAATGATCTCAGATTTCTGTTTCATCTGTTGACACCAGGACCTTCAGGCTCAGGACCGGGCACACCGCATCGGTCAACAGAATGAGGTGCGTGTGCTTCGTCTCTGCACCGTCAACAGTGTGGAGGAGAAAATCCTGGCAGCTGCCAAATACAAACTCAATGTGGATCAAAAGGTCATCCAGGCAGGCATGTTCGACCAGAAGTCCTCGGGCCATGAGCGCCGTGTCTTTCTTCAGGCCATTTTAGAGCATGAGGAGCAGAATGAGGTAAGATCTGAAATTTTAACTTGTGTTCATTTTAAATGTTTTAATATCATCTTAGGAGTAAAATCAGCTCTAAGATGAGGTATTTGTGCTTGATCAGGCATTTTCTATAATGAATGTAGAAATGAAAAGAAACAGCTCCTTAGGTATAATTAGCCATTGTTTAATCCTTCATTTATAATTAGACTTGGATTTGTAATGCAATTCAACTTACTTAATTAGTATTTCATAGAATCTGTGTGCCATAATTAACTGATTTGTTTTGCAGTGAATATTTGTGCCCTCTGATTTGTTGAAACAGTTAAAGCTGAGACTAGTCTTCTCTTTTAATATGTTTCCAAATGTAACTCCAGGAAGAAGATGAAGTACCTGATGATGAAACCCTTAACCAGATGATAGCCAGAAATGAAGATGAATTTGAGCTCTTCATGGTAAGAAATGCAAATATTTTTGTAAGATCTTATTGGCGTTTAATTTACAGACTAAAAATAAAATATGAATTTACCAAGACAGCTAAAGCTGAAAGCTGGTTCTCTTACCCCGAGATAATTATAAGATGCCCATCACGGCAACACCACTATTCTCGTTAAATGTCGCCATTTGTTCAGTTGTTGAAGCTGCAAATTAAATGCAAAATGCTCATACTTTTGGCACCTCACGGGTTCCTGGTGATGTTGCCTAATTTCAATGATGACTGGGTGCAATATATCAAATATTCATATGTGTCTGGAAGCAAGCCGCATAATATAGTCGCCTATACAAGCCTGTAGACGATTTGTTGAAGTATTTTAACGCTGCTGGACTGCGAATTTCTCTGTGAAGGACTTTTCCCTTTTGCGCTGCATGAATGTGAGACAGAGCCACATGTTTGTGTGTGAAATGAATCATAGCGCATCACTATTCTCCTTGATAGCTACACAATCGTGTGGTGGTGAGATGGCACCTGAATTTCAATGACAGAGGTGTTTGTAAAAATGCAGCCTGGTGAGGACACAGAGATTTTACCCAAGGAGTTTTTAGTGTGGACATAAAGTCTTTTTTGCATGCTATGTGCATAAAAAGGAAGAACAAATAAGTGAATATATTTACAGCAATGTATATTTAAAGCATTATATTAGTTTGAAAGGAAATGGAAAATGTGTTTTTGATGCTAATTTGTAAGACTGTATCTATCACTTTCACAAAGGGACAGCAGTAAATCCAGCTAATGGGTTCCATTCATGTGGTATAATACAAAGGAACCAAGAATCATGTCTCTGTTTGCTGTTTCAACCGGATGAGATTTTTCCCCTTTGTAGCGCATGGACATGGACAGACGCCGTGAGCACGCCAGGAACCCAAAGCGTAAGCCTCGTCTCATGGAGGAGGACGAGTTGCCGTCTTGGATCATCAAAGACGACGCTGAGGTAGAACGACTGACGTATGAAGAGGAGGAGGAGAAGATGTTCGGCCGAGGATCGCGCTGCCGCAGGGATGTGGACTACAGTGACGCGCTGACCGAGAAACAGTGGCTACGGGTAAAGTCTAAGTATATATCTCAGTCTGTGATATTTAGTTTTTCAGAACTTTTAAGTACATATGGTGTTTAAATGGCAGCAACATGATATGCATTTAGTATTTGCAATTTATTGTTGTTTTTTGTTAATCCTAATAGTGATGAATAGTCCACATTGGCCTTGGAACTGGCAAAAAAAATTTTCTTTTTTCCCCCCACTCTGCAGTTAATCATAGCAGTCCTGTGTTATATCCTGACTGTTTTGATTTGAATAAACTCAGTTAAAGATATAAGACTGCCATGAGCAAACTGCAGCCATAACCTGCAGTTTGATTTATTTTGTCTGAAACAAAACAAGGCTTTTCTTCTGTATGCTCACACACTCCCTCCGAAAAAAGAAGTGACGCACAAGTAGCTTGTTTGTTTAACTTCCTTTCAATCTTAGAAAATGAACAATTTTGTGGTCTAACTTACCCACCCCGTCTGTGCCTCTCAGTCCCGAGGCCATTTGTTCCTACTCGAGACATACATCTTAAAAGTCACAAATATGTGGTTTCATTAAAAAAAACAGGAATAACGTCATCCATCGTAAGCAAATCAGACCTTAACCATGACTAGATTCAAAGCCAAAGTTTATTTTACCGCGACTGGGTTCCTTTAGCCAAAAGGAACCCAGTCACCCAAACCAAATATACTCCGACACTCTCCCCAGGAGATACATGTCAGGCCTGGCAGACCCATTTTATTGACTGTGGCTCAGGTGTTAAGGGAGACAAGAATAGAAAAGAGAGAAACTTTAAGGCTGGTGTATGTGGGATCTCTAAGCTCAAGTTCAGAGAAGAATATGCAGAGACCTGTTGGCACTCTTGAAGAAATTTAAGTTAACTTTTGGAGAATAAGTACAGGAGCCAACAGCAGCCGAAATACTGGAATCAGTAAAAGTACTCTCTGCTGCCAAGTCAGAATTTGCACATTTATTGATAGGGATCCCACAGTTCTACATAATATATGGACAAGTTGAAGTGGTTAAGTATTAATCTTGTCTTTGCTCTGGCTCTTTTCAACGCCAGGCCATTGAGGATGGAAACTTGGAAGAGATGGAGGAGGAAATTCGGCTGAAAAAGCGCAAACGCAAGAGACGTCAGGACAAGGACTCATCGAGCAGAGATGAGGGGAGCTCCAAGGCCAAGAAGAGACGTGGGCGTCCACCAGCTGAGAAACTCTCACCAAACCCCCCCAAGCTCACCAAGCAAATGAACACCATCATCGATACGGTCATTAATTACAGAGATGGGTAAGAAGATTGATTTACTTATGAGTTACTTCAATGCGTTAATCAGCCTGTCATAGTGCTAAGGGTTTCACTAAGGGATCTATTTTCATTTTCTTTTGCACTTACCAGTAGCATATAACATATACATATTTCCATAATGATTTTTAGTCAACACAGAAGTTGCGTTAGCACTTGCAAAATGTTTTCAGGGTACTTAAAGAGTCGTTTTGTTTGTAAGTCCACCTTAACCCACATGGTGGATCTCATCCACACCTGAGACTATTTTTTCAGCTCATGAATGTAGGAATTACAGCTCTGTTGTATTAGCCTGCATTAGTTTTAGAAGGTGCACCCTAATAAATTTGCGCACAAGTAGATTTCTGGCAACATCTCCACCATCTGCTGTGGAAGGACACAAAATCTCTGGCTACAGTGAGTGCACCGTCACAGCATTCAACTATGCTTTATTTGTGTGCTTTGTCTGAATGAACAGATACATGTAGGTATTAAGAGCAGAATAATTGCTCATGCTTGACACATTTAAATGCAACACCAGCATCTTGATAGACCTCAGATCTGTGAGGCAGCACTTGGGAGCGCGACACAAAAATCTGTGGTCGGTTTCATTTATAGACATAGACCATAATCAGTATATGCAGTGACTTTAGTCAATGTGGAACTTTTTGTCCTGTTAACTTTTAGAAAGATATTTTGTATTTGATAGTAGAGTAAGCGTTACATGAGGGCCCATTCAGTCCTTGTTGTGGTACATCTCTAAAACATGTGCTTTTAAGTGCAAAAAGTATATAATTTTCGAATTCGTTTGGTTATTCAGTGGAAAGTCCCGATTTCCCTGGTCAGCAGGGTAAAAATGAGCAGACATGAAGTCATGTCTAAGGAACATAATGTGTGATAAACTTTTTTTCTTCTTCAGTCCAACGTTCCTGAGAGTTGGTGTGTGAGTGTATTTCTGTGTGTGTACATGTGGTCGGTTCTGTGGTGTCTGCATTGTGTGCCATGTTCAAAATCACAAGTATGCGAGTGTCTGTCTCGGTAATATTCACCCGTGCATGAAAGAACATGTGCATTTGTGTTGCCATTACTCAAATATGCACTGGCTGACTACTACGCCGGAGCATTTCCAGGAAACTGCTACCTGCCTTTCCAGAAGTCAAATTCTTTCCTCTCCCAGTCGATGGTTGTTCATCCCAGAGCATCTCAATCATAGCCTTGGCACTCCTCTCACTTGACTAGACTGGGTCTCAAGAATTTCCATTCCAGGACTTTAGGACTCCTATGTAGCAAAGCTTTTTCCCCATGAAACAAATTATATCGCTTCATTGCAACAGTGTAGGCTCCATTTCCTCCATCAACTAGATTAAGGTGTCACTTTGTAGAGAGCTCCAATAAGCATGGCAACAGAGATCACTGTGATTTCAAACACAGCATGACTTTTTCAGGTTGTTTTGAAGTCACCACATTCTGTCACAAGACATTTGAAGCCCTCGTGATCTCATTTCCATTCATTCCAGTGTCTTTCACTGATGTCAACAATTGGGTCTGTTTCCAGAGGTCCCCATTGCCATAACATGAGCTTGGAGGCATCACACTTAATACATCAAAGATGTAAAAACTCATTTTCAACATACCATCCACCGTTGTGGTTTCTGCACAGTTTACACAGTGGGTTTGAGCTCACAGAACATTCAGAACTCAGAGGAACCGCAGTCGGATGATTGTACAATATCCAAGTCATCTGAGATCAGCAGCCTGGAAATCAGGTTCAAGAACTCTGCTGCTGCAGTTTCAACATTTAGGTGGTACTTTATTTTTAAAACAAATTTTTGGGTTTTTTTTATTTTTATTTTTTAAGATAAATCCACTGATTTATATTTTAATACGATGATTAATATAATGAATAAAAATCGAATCTATTAATTATACAAATACAAATAACACACAGCAGCTTTGGTGTGACAGCAGTTAATTTGCTCTTTCTCCCCATTCTTCTCTTTATATT